>MU721983.1:21618-72741 GCA_026770625.1 Nicotiana glauca
ATCTTTGATTGCTATAAATTAAATTAAATTATTTTTATTCTACTCATTTATTTCACTATAGGATATATTACTTAATTACTATTTCTCACTCTTCCTTTTTCGTCTCAAAAATATTTTTCTTCTTTCTGCATGTATTATATAAATTTTAAAAAATGAAAGAAAAATATCATGATGATATATATATTAGATCTTTGATTGCTATAAATTAAATTAAATTATTTTTATTCTACTCATTTATTTCACTATAGGATATATTACTTAATTACTATTTCTCACTCTTCCTTTTTCGTCTCAAAAATATTTTTCTTCTTTCTGCATGTATTATATAAATTTTAAAAAATGAAAGAAAAATATCATGATGATAAAAAAGTAAAAAAAAGGAGAAGAGACAATGGTTGATATCTAAGGGTAAATAGGTATTTTAAAAAGTCAAAGTTCGTAAAAGTGGGAAGAATGACTATTGTTCAATGTTGAGGTAGGAGTTTGATTTTTAAAGAAAGGTTGAGGGATATAAATAGTTTTCACCTATTTTTTAATTATGTGCCTTAGAGTTTAAATATTTGTGCGTTTAGTTAAGAATTTTTTAATAATGTATTAGATTTCTTTAGCATTTAATTCGTGAAATATTTATATCTTTTCAGATTTTGAATTTAAATATTTTATTAATATTTTATATATAATATTACAAAAGAAAAACAATTAGTTTTTGGATAATTTTTGTCTATAACAGCCAAAATATATTCAAATGTTAAATTACATTATAGGTGTATAACAATCATTCACTACAAAAGCCAAAAAATTTTGGAGCAAATGATTTTGTTATAGAGACGTTTGACTGTTTTAGTACGTAATATAATACAATCTTCCTTTTTATTATATTAGCTATGTAACGACTCGACTGGTCGTTTTGCCTTTTTGAACCACTTTCCCTTGAATAAGACTTTCTGCGCTTGCTTTTGCTAATTTATAACTTGCGGGGACGGTTGGTTCGAGAGTTGGAAGAGTTTTGACTAAAAATATGTCCAATTGTTTCTTTCAGATTCTCTTAAAAGACCAAGCTTGACTTTGGTCAACTTTTTGGGAAAACAGACCTAGATTCAGGATTTGATGGTCAGCGAGGCTCTGTAGAAAAATATGGGACCTGGGCGTGTGCCCAAAATCGAATTCTAAGTTTTCTAGCCCGAGTAATGAATTTTTATTGGAAATTATTAAATTGAAGTTTTAAAGAATTAAAAAAACTAAGAAATCATTGATTTCCTAGGTACCGGGCTCGAATTTTGGTTCTGAAGCTTGGTACAGGTCCGAAATATCAGTTAAGACTTGCCCGTAAAATTTGGTGTCAATACGAGTAGTTTAAAGGCATTTTGGCCCGTTAGAAGAGAATTAAGAACTTGAAGTTCAATAGTTTGATTCATTTGGTTTTAGGGAGTGGTTCCAAGATTTAGAGTTGCTTTGAGTGTTCTGAGGGTTTGAGTAGGTCCGCCTCGTGACTTCAGACTTCTCGGTATGTTCGGGCGGGGCTCGGGAGCCCCGAGCGTCAAACGAGCAAGGTTCGAGTAAAGTAGGAAAATTGAAGAATAGCTGAAGGTCTACTACTTCTGTCATAACCGCATCTGCGGTTCTAGGACTGCAGAAGCGGGACCGCAGAAGCGGTCAGTCCATCACAGAAACAGCCAATGGCAGGCCAGGAGAAACCACAGGAGCGGCTCCACAGAAGCGGACCATAGACCGAAAAAGCGGTCCAGCCATTTTCGCCCAGTTCCGCAGATGCGGTCCTCTTTTCGCAGGTGCGGGACCACAGAAGCGGTCCCCAGACCGCAGAAGCGGAAATCGCTGGGCAGTGAGTTCAATTAATTCGAATTCAAAGGCCATTTATTTCATTTCTACTCCACACTTAGGCAATTTGGGGGCTTCCAAAGAAAGGAGTTCAACATAGCACTTCAAGGTAAGTTAATTCCACTCATTGTTAGTTTAAATACAAGTATATTAAGTTGATTAAACACTAAAAATTAGGTGAAATCAAAGGGGTTAGAGCCTGACCTAGGGTTTAAGAAAAATCAAGACTTAACCATGAAATTTGTTATGAACTGAACTAGAATTCATATATTATTAATCCTTGGGTTATATAGAACAACTTTCTTCAGAAAAGCTGGGAATCCGAGCATGTGGGCCTAGGGTTGGAATTTAGAAAACTTGGGAAAAAGGTTCGAAAATCTCTTAAATAGTTAGAATTCAATCTTGTAGGCCTATATTGACTAGTTCTTACTTCATTTAACTAGTTTGTGATCGTTCGGCTCCGAATTGAGGGCTTGGGATTGTTCTTGATATTGGAAGTGCGCTTTCGAGCGAGGTGGGTCTCCTTTCTAACCTTGTAAGAGGGAATTGTCCCCATAGGAATAATAATTGAGTAATTGTTGCTTAATGCGGGGGCTACGCACGCGCTAGGTGATGAGAGTCCGTGCATAGCTACTTCTATGCTAGTCGTCCGAGTAGTTTAGGACCCACACCATGCTCTGTTTATAGAAATCTCTATATTGTCTTGTTAATACGATCACCTAGGATATGCTAGAGACTTGAAAGGGAATAAGAACGAACTTGTATACTTGTTGAAATCTTGCATGGCGTTATTGATTATTGATGTGACTTCGTGTGTATACTTGATATTGCTTGTTATTTGTGGATCGGGCCGATCGTCTTCGTATTAATAGATGCATCTATAGGCGCGCCGTCGACCCTCGGCAAGTGCACAGTTTATTTCTATTGGATTGGGCCGTCGCCTCGGCATATTTGCGCATGCTTATATTGCTTGTCTGAGTGTTTTAAATGTTGATATTGCCTTTCATGGCCCAATATAAATTGATAAATATAACGAAAGTAAACGGTTAATTAGAAATATAGTGGAGAGTAGGACTTATATGCCTTGTTATAAACTGTTGCTTATTAGTGATTCTTCATATATAGTATAATACTTTGATGTATTGTTCGACCCTAGTGAGTATTAAGTCGACCTCTCGTCTCTACTTCTTCGAGATTAGACGGGATACTTATTGGGTACATATTATTTGTGTACTCATACTACGCTTCTGTACTTAATTGTATAGGATCTGAGGTAGATACATCTGGTTGCCAGTCCGGTGTGTGCCCTTGAGCTTGTGGCAGAGACTTCCACGGTGAGATGCTTCCTTCCTATGCCGCTCAGTAGCTGGATGGAGTCTTCCTTTACTTTTGCTGTCTTTCCCTATTTCAGACAGTAGGATAGAGATGTCTTTTGTATATTCTACTAGATGCCCATACTTGTGACACCGGGTTATGGCACACACTTTGGTAGACATTTATTTTTGGGTTGTATAATTATGTTATTTATGGTATCTCGCTCTTCTGGCTTAATTCCAAATTAAGTATGTATTTCACTCATTTCTGATTTAAAGCAACATAAGAATTTAGTAATATTTTCGTGTTGGATTGCCTAACAATGGCATCAGGCGCCCTCATGACCTATTGTGGAATGGATCGTGACAACATGGTATCAGAGCACTAGGTTCACGTTGGTATCACTAGTTATGGGCAAACCTGATAGTGTCTTATTGATCGGTACAGAGACGTCTGTATTTATCTTCGAGAGGCTATAGGGTATTAGGAAAGACAAATCTTTATTCATTTCCTGTCGTGCAGTGGTTAGTGTACTAAATTTCCCTATTCTATTCTCTCACAGATGGTAAGAACTCGCACCGCTGACATTCCAAACCCGGGAGGAGCTGCTCCCCCTGTTGCTAGAGGCCGAGGTAGAGGCCGGGGGAGAACACCGGCCCGTGGTAGGGAAGGAGGGCGTCCCAGAGTCATTCCAGTTGCACCACCAGCAGATCCTGCGATGGATCCCATTATTGAGGAGCAGGGCAAGATGCCTGCGGCTGAGCCTACCCCGGCAAATTTCATGACAGCACCCGAATTTCAGGAGGTCATGGGCCGCATGCTAAGATTCATGGACACTATGACTCAGGCTGGGTTATTTCCAGCAGATCCAGCTACTTTACAGGCAGGAGGGAGAGCCCAGACCCTTACTGCTCAAGCTCCAGGTCAAGCAGCTACAGTATATCAGACTTCGGGTGAACTACCCGCAGATGGGGCTCAACTAGTGGCTGTAGTGGCACCCCAGCCCAGGCCAGTTGTGGATGGTGATCCACAGAAGTTATTGGACAGATGGACCAGGCCTCATCCTCCGGTCTTCGGGGGTGAGCATCATGAGGATGCCCAGGACTTCATTGACAGGTGTAGGGACAGACTGCACAACATAAGGATATTGGAGTCGCATGGATTTGACTTCACTACTTTTCAGCTCGAGGGCAGGGCCCGTAGGTGGTGGCAGTCCTATGTTCTTGGTAGGCCAGCGGGTTCCCCTCCCATCACTTGGGGTTCAATTCATACATTTGTTCTTGGATAGGTATATCCCGCCCTCTGAGAGAGAGGAGCTGCGGTACCAGTTTGAGAATCTCGAGCAGGGTCAGATGTCTGTGACTGACTACGAGGCGAGGTTTTCCGAGTTATCCCGCCATGCACTTATGATACTTCCTACAGACGCGGAGAGAGTGCGGAGGTTTGTCGCTGGATTGCAGCCCAGTATTTGATTTGGTATGGCCTGAGAGGTGGAGATGGGTACAGAGTATAAGCTAGTGGTCGAGATTGTTCGCCGGATTGAGGGATATCGCCAGAGGGGTAGATATAGATATAGCAGGATAAGAGATCTAGGTTCTTCGGCGAGTTCAGAGGTGCACCAGCTAGGGGCAGAGGTCAGTTTGGGAGGGGCCAGCCTAGTAGGCCACCAGTTTCAGCACCACTTCCTGCCTGGGTGGCTCCAGCGCGCCCCTATTTCAGTGCTATGCCAGAGAATTCCTATCGCCCACCAGCTATTCAGGGTTCTTCCAGTGGGTATTCAGGTCCCTAGGGTCCTTCTGATTCTTATTTCAGTGCCATGCCGGAGAGTTCATGTCGTCCATCAGCTATCCAGGCTTCTTCTAGTAGGTCTACGGGTTATCAAGGTCAGCCATTAGGGCAGTAGGTCACCTCCCCGTGCATTTGTTTTGAGTGCGGAGATCCAAGCCACATGAGGAGATACTGCCCCAAACTTCGGGGCAAGGCAGTGCAGCAGGATTAGCAGCCCATGATTTCAGCACTAGCTGCCTAGCCACCTAGAGGTGGAGGGCAGGCGGGTAGAGGCCGTCCTAGAGGTGGAGGTCAGGCAGGGAGAGGTCAGCCAGCTACTGCTCAATCAGGTGGAGGCCAGACAGCCGATGCTCCAGCTATATTCTATGCTCTTCCGGCCAGGCCAGATGTATTAGCCTCAGATGCCGTCATCACAGGTATCATTTCCATCTGTGGTAGGGATGCTTCGGTATTATTTTATTCAGGGTCTACTTATTCGTATGTATCATCTATGTTTGCTCGTTTCTTGGTTATTTCTCCTAAGCCTTTGGGCACTCATGTCCATGTGTCTACTTCTGTGGGTGATTTTGTGGTTGTGGATCGGATCTACCGGTCCTGTGTGGTCACTTTCTGTGGTTTCGAGACTAGAGCAGATCTTCTATTACTGCATATGATTGATTTTGGGTCATCTTGGGCATAGATTGGTTGTCTCCATATCACGCCGTCCTTGATTACCATGCCAAGACTGTTTCACTAGCAACGTCAGGATTGCCGAGATTGAAGTGGAAGGGTTCCACAGTTGATATGCCTAGTAGGGTTATTTCCTTCCTAAAGGCTCAGCACATGGTCAAAAAAGGGTGTTTGGCTTACTTAGCTTATGTTCGAGACACCACTACAGAGACTCCGACGATTGATTCAATGCTAGTAGTCCGAGAGTTCGCCAATGTATTTGCTTCTAATCTTCCCGGCATTCCTCCGGATTGTGATATTGATTTGGCCCTAGGCACTCAGCCTATATCTATTCCACTGTACCGTATGGCTCTTGAGGAGTTGAAGGAGAAGCTAAAGGAGTTGTTAGCAAAGGGGTTTGTCAGGCCCAGTGTATCGCCTTGGGGCGCACCAGTGCTATTTGTGAAAAAGAAGGACTATGCGGATGTGCATTGATTACCGCCAGTTGAACAAGGTCACCATCAAGAACAAGTATCTATTGCCTTGTATTGATGAATTGTTTGACAAGTTGTAAGGCGCTAGGGTATTCTCTAAGACGGACTTGAGGTCAGGGTATCATCAGTTGAATATTCGGACTCGAATGTTCCGAAGACTGCATTCAGGACTAGATATGGCCACTATGCGTTTCTGGTGATGTCCTTCGGCTTGACTAATGCCCTAGTGGCATTTATGGATTTGATGAACCGGGTATTCAGGCCTTACATTGATTCCTTTGTTATCACCTTCATTGACGACATCTTGATATACTCACGTAGCCTTGGGGAGCACGAGTAGCATTTAAGAGCAGTGCTTTAGACCTTGCGAGAGCAGAAGCTATATGCTAAGTTCTCCAAGTGTGTCTAGAGACGGTGGCATTCTTGGGGCATATTGTGTCAGGAGAGGGTATTAAGGTGGATCCCAAGAAGATTGAGGCAGTTTAGAGTTGGCCACGTCCTACTTCAGTGACCGAGATCAGGAGTTTCCTGGGGTTAGCAGGCTATTACGGGCGATTTATGGAGGACTTTTCATCTATTACATCACCCTTAATTAGATTGACCCAGAAGGGTGCTCCATTCCATTGGTCCGATGATTGTGAGGAGAGCTTTTAGAAGCTCAAGACGGCTTTGACTACAACACCAGTTCTTGTATTGCCTTCCGGTGCAGGAATGTATACGGTATATTGCGATGTTTCACACGATGGTTTGGGATGTGTGTTGATATAGGAGGGGCGAGTTATTGCATATGCTTTGCTTCAGCTGAAGATCCATGAGAAGAATTACCCTGTGCACGATCTGGAGTTGGCAGCGATTGTTCATGCTCTTAAGATATGGAGACACTATTTGTATGGGGTGCCTTGTGAGGTTTATACCGATCACCGCAGCTTACTGTATTTGTTCAAGTAGAGGGATCTCAATTTGAAGCAGCGCAGGTGGCTTGAGCTACTAAAGGATTATGACATTATCATTCTTTATCATCCGGGCAAGGCGAATATGGTCGCGGATGCCTTGAGTAGAAAGGCGGAGAGTATGGGTAGCTTGGCATTCATTCCAGCAGAGGAGAGGCCCCTAGCTTTGGACATCCAGTCCTTAGCTAACAAGCTTGTGAGGTTGGACATTTTAGAGCCCATCTGAGTTCTAGCATGTGTAGTTGCTTAGTCTTCGCTATTGTGGAAAATCAAGGCCCGACAGTTCGATGATTCACATTTGGCAGTTCTTAGAGAGACGGTACTTCAGAGAGGTGCCCAGGAGGTTTCTATTGGCGATGATGGTGTTTTGTGAATCCAGGGTCGTCTGTGTGTTCCTAATGTTGATGGTCTGAGGAGGAGGATCCTAGAGGAGGTACACAGTTTGCGGTATTCTATCCACCCGGGAGTTACGAAGATGTATCGTGACTTGAGGCAGCATTTCCGATGATGGGGGATGAAGAAAGACATAGTGAAGTATGTGACCAAGTGTTTGAATTTCTAGCAGGTCAAGTATGAACATCAAAGGCCGGGTGGCCTACTTCAGCGGATGCCTATTCCGAAGTGGAAGTGGGAGCGAATCACCATGGATTTTGTAGTGGGGTTTCCACGAACTTTGCGAAAGGTTGATTCAATATGGGTCATTATGGATAGGTTGACCAAGTCGGCCCATTTCATTCCAGTGGTGACTACTTATACAGCAGAGAAGTATGCTCAGATTTATATTTGGGAGATAGTACGATTGCATGGGGTGACAGTTTCTATCATATCAGACAGAGGCCCTCATTTCACTTCCCATTTCTAGAGAGTCGTTCAAAGTGAGTTGGGGACCCATGTAGAGCTTAGCACAACATTCCATCCTCAGACCGACGGACAGTCGGAGCAGATAGTTCAGATTTTAGAGGATATGCTGAGAGCATGTGTGATTGACTTTGGAGGGCTGTGGGATCAATTCTTGCCTTTAGCGGAGTTTGCATACAACAACAGCTATCAGTCCAGCATAGAGATGGCCACGTATGAGGCTTTATACAGCCGACGTTGTCGTTCTCCTATCGGGTGGTTTGAGCCCGGTGAGGCTAAGTTACTTTGCACAGATTTGGTACAGGATGGCTTGGATAAGGTAAAGTTGATTCAGGAGAGACTTCACACAGCTCAGTGTAGACAGAAGAGCTATGTGGACCAGAAGGCGCGTGACGTATCATTTATGGTTGGCGAGAAGGTTCTCTTGAACGTCTCACCCAAGAAGGGCATTATAAGGTTCGGGAAGAAGAAAAAGTTGAGCCCAAGGTTTATTGGCCCCTTTGAGGTGTTGAGACGAGTTGGGGAGGTCGCCTATGAGCTTGCTTTACCCCTAGTTTATCGGGAGTTCACCCAATTTTTCATGTTTCGATGCTTCGGAAGTATCATGCCGACCTATAACATGTGTTGGACTTCAGTACTATTCAGTTAGATGAGAGTTTGGGCTTTGAGGAGGAGCCAGTTGCCGTTGTTGATAAGCAGGATCGCCAGTTGAGGTCCAAGAGGATTCCTGCGGTGAGAGTCCAGTGGAGGGGCCAACCGATCGAGGAGGCGACCTAGGAGTCCTAGGAGGACATGCGGAGCAGATATCCCACTTACTTAGCAGTCCAGGTACTTTTCTATGTCCGTTCGGGGACAAACGTTTGTTTAAGAGGTGGAGAATGTAACAACCCGACTTGTCGTTTTGCCTTTTTGAACCTGTTCCCTTAAATAAGACTTCACGCGCTTGCTTTAGCTAATTTATATCTTGCAGGGATGGTTGGTTCGGTAGTTGGAAGAGTTTTGAGTAAAAACATGTCCAATTGTTTCTTTAAGATTCTCTTAAAAGACCAAGTTTGACTTTGGTCAACTTTTTGGGAAAACGGACCCGTATTCGGGAATTGACGGTCCGAAAGCGTCCATGGAAATATATGGGATGTGGGCGTGTGCCCGGAATCGAATTCTAAGTTCCCTAGCCCGAGTAATGAATTTTTATTGGAAATTGTTAAATTGATGTTTTAAAGAATTAAAGAAACTAAGAAATCATTGATTTCCTAGGTACCATTAGTTAAGACTTGCCCGTAAAATTTGGTGTCAATCCGAGTAGTTTCAGGGCATTTTGGCCCGTTCGAAGAGAATTAAGAACTTGAAGTTTAATAGTTTAATTCATTTGGTTTTAGTGGGTGGATCCAAGATTTATCATTGCTTTGAGTGTTCCGAGGGTTCGAGTAGGTCTGCCTCATGATTTCACACTTGTCGGTTTGTTTGGGCGGGGCTCGGGAGCCCCGAGCGTTAAACGAGGGAGGTTCGAGTAAAGTAGGAAAATTGAAGAATAGTTGAAGGTCTGGTTCTTCTGTCATAATCGCATCTGCAATTCTAGGACCACAAATGCAGTTAGTCCATCACAGAAGCGACCAATGGCCAGGCCAGGAGAAATAGTAGGAGCGGCTCCGCAGAAGCAGACCTCAGGCCGCAGAAGAGACTCTGTAGAAGTGGACCTCAGACCGCATAAGCGGTCCAGCCATTTTCGCCCAGTTCCGCAGATACGGTCCTCCTTTTGCAAGTGTGGGACCGCAAAAGCGGTACCCAGACAGCAGATGCGAAAATTGCTGGGCACTAAGTTCATTTAATTCGAACTCAAAGGCCATTTATTTCATTTCTACTAGGCGATTTGGGGGCTTCCAAAGAAAGGATTTCAACATAGCACTTCAAAGTAAGTTAATTCCACTCATTATGAGTTTAAATACATATATATTAAGTTGATTAAATACTAAAAATTAGGTGAAATCAAAGGGGTTAGAGCTCGACCTAGGGTTTAAGTAAAATCAAGATTTAACCACGAAATTTGTTATAAAATGAACTAGAATTCATATATTATTGATCCTTGGGTTATAGAGAACAACTTTCTTTGAACAATCTCGGAATCCGGGCACGTGGGCCCGGGGTGGGAATTTAGGAAACTTGTGAAAAAGGTTGAGAAATTGCTTAAATAGTTAGAATTCGATCTTGTAGGCCTATATTGACTAGTTCTTACTTCATTTAACTAGTTTGTGATCGTTCGGCTCTGAATTGAGGGCTTGGGCTTGTTCTTGATATTGGAAGTGCATTTTGGAGCGAGGTGAGTTTCCTTTCTAACATTGTTAAAGGGAATTGTCCCCAAAGGAATAATAATTTAGTAAATATTGCTAAATGCGGGGGCTACGCACGCGCTAGGTGACGAGAGTCCATGCGTAGCTACTTCTATGCTAATCGTCCGGGTAGTTTAGGACCCACACCATGCTCTGTTTATAGAAATCTCTACATTATCTTGTTAATACGATCACCTAGGATATGCTAGAGACATAAAAGGGAATAAGAACGAACTTGTATACTTGTTGAAATCTTGCATGGCATTATTGATTATTGATGTGCCTTTGTGTGTATACTTGATATTGCTTATTATTTGTGGATCGGGCCGATCGCCTCGGTATGAATTGATGCATCTATTGGCACGCGGTCGACCCTCGGCAAGTGCACAGTTTATTTCTATTGGATCGGGCCGTCGCCTCGGCATATTTGCGCATGCTTATATTGATCGCCTGAGATTTTTAAATGTTGATATTGCCTTTCATGGGCCAATATAAATTGATAAATATAACGAAAGCAAACGGCTAATTGGAAATATAGTGGAGAGTAGGACTTATATGCCTTGTTATAAACTGTTACTTATTAGTGATTCTTCATGCATAGTCTAATACTTTGATGTATTGTTCGACCCTAGTGAGTATCAAGTCGACCTCTCGTCTCTACTTCTTCGAGATTAGACGGGATACTTACTGGGTACATATTGTTTGTGTACTCATACTACGCTTCTGTATTTAATTGTACAGGATCTGAGGCAAATACATCTGGTTACCAGTCCGGTGCGCGCCCTTGAGCTTGTGGCAGAGACTTCCACGGTGAGTTGCTTCTTTCCTATGCCGCTCAGCAGTCGGATGGAGTCTTCCTTTACTTTTGTTGTCTTTCCCTATTTCAGACAGTAGGATAGAAATGTCTTTTGTATATTCTACTAGATGACCATACTTGTGACACCAAGTTTTGGCACAGACTTTGGTAGACATTTATTTTTGGGTTGTATAATTACGTTATTTACGGTACCTCGCTCTTCTGGCTTAATTCCAAATTAAGTATCTATTTCACTTATTTCTGATTTAAAACAACATAAAAATTTAGTAATGCTTCCGCGTTGGCTTGCCTGACCTATTGTGAAAATGGGTCGTGGCAGGCTATGTAGTACAAGCAGAACACAACGAAAAAAGGGAATATTTTCTTATATAAAATGTCACAAAGTTAAAAAAAGATAGCCTACCACTTATATATACGTATGATATACTAATAAAAAGGTATAAGGCGTTGATTATACAGTGTTAATAATATATAATTAATAATATAGTATAATCTTATAAATCAATCAGGTCTATTATCAGCAATATACTATTTACATGTGTAATCATTCGATGTATATTTTATATTTATGTAGGATATATTATGCCACTTATTATATTTATGTACGATATATTATACCACTTATATTTTATTTTTACATCATATACATCTTGTATTTTATGAATGTATACATATATTTCATTAAAAATATTTTGAAGAATACAAAGTAAATTTTCTTGATTTGGTATTTTTATTTTTATTTTTTTACTAAATTGATGATTGGGAATTATTGGTGCTTGGAGATTTTGTTTCAAATTTAAGATTACGCGGGGTAAATTTAACAAGACAGGTCAAGTGCATAGAAACAAAGTGATGCAATCCAATAGGATTTGTGAACCATCTAAAAACACAATTCATGTCAAGTCGGTAGAATATCTAAGTTAGGTTGAATATAACATGATGTTCTAGTGAAAATATCATGACATGCATACCATCTTTTTGCAATTATTTTTTCTGTTATAGCTTTGAAATCATAAAAGAGACAATCTTGTAAAGTTTGCGAGTTATTTTTGAGTTGTGTCCTACATTGGTAGGTTATGAGTATTTTGGTCTCTTTATATGGTCTTGGGCATTTCTCATCTCACAAGCTAGCTTTTGGGGTTGAATTTGGCCTAAGGTCCATTCTTATCAATTATCCCTCCGATTTATTATGATTTGAATGTTACCATTTTAAAATATAATTTTTTTTCCCTTTGTGTCTTTTAAATAAGAAAAGATAGATATAATGATAACGCGGTAGAGTTTGTGTAAGCCAAAATCTAAATACCTGCACAAAAGGATCATATTTGTGCAAACCATCCCACATTGAACAATCATGTGTTAGTAGTCATTGAGGCCTAATTTGACCTGCCCAAGTCAAATTTCAAATCTTGTTAGGTGATTGACAGGAGAGTCGTCTATGGGGCTGGTCTTTAAATATTATTTGTATTTTTAGTATATTTAAAAAATAATCTCTCCCGCACATTTATTGCTTGTCAAAAGTTTCTCTATGAGATTGGTAGATTTTATGTTATATTTACTTTACCTATATTATTAATTATTCATAAACTCTATGAAGTTGTCAAGTTGACATGACTCTGTGATTCTTCAATTGTTCACCAAACTCTGTCATATTGGCATGACTTTGTGTTATCTGTCATCGACCTATTTATTAAATTATTTTAAACTCTATCTGGTTGGTATGATTTTGTGTTCTTCAAAATTCTACTTCTCATTCGATCAAATCACTCCAAACATGCTCCAAATGATTTCAAATTTAAAATAAAACTTAGAAAAAACAAGATAAATGATCCCAGTTAACAATTAGTCAAATAACACCAAAACAAAAAAAATAACTTTATCTTCTTCAACACTTTCTAAAAACTAACGATAAATTTTTGAGATATTTAAATTAAATCATTAAATATCAGTGTTTGGACTAAATTTAAGCATAGTTTTATTTTAGTGTCAAATAAAATTTTATTTACCAAGTAATATTTATGTACCAGACTCAAACTATTAAAAAATCACCATTGATTCCTTGGTCATATGCTCCAAGTATCAGTCCAACTACGGACTAAACAGGTACCCCTGTTATTACCTCTAGAATAACTTGCAAGCAATGCTCGGTTTTATTGTAACGACCCGACCCGTCGTTACGGGAGTTACCGCCCCGTTTTTTCCGTTTTATGCTTTTATATGTTTCATTATATGTGTTTGAAGAATTTGAAGTAATTCGGATAGAGTTCGGTTAAAAATGAGACAATAAGTCTCTTTATGAGAAGGTTAGTTTGGAAAAGTCAACCGAATATTGACTTATGAGTTAGAAGGCTCGGAATGGATTTCCGATGATTCGACTAGTTTCGGGGGATGATTTGTGACTTAGGAGCGCAATCGGAATTTAATTTAGAGGTCCGGTGTAGAAATAGGCTTGAATTGGCTAAGGTTGGATTTTGGCGAATTTCGGTTGATAGCTGAGATTTTGATCCAAGGGTCGGAATGGAATTTCGGGAGTTGTAGTAGCTTCGTTAGGTGATTTTGGATATGTCTGCAAATTTTCAGGTCATTCGGACGTTGCTTGGTCGGGTTTTTGATTGAATGCGCATTTCGAAAGTTTTAGTTTAACTTAGGCTTGAATCCGTGGTAATTCGATGATTTTGATGTTTATGATAGTGTTTTTATGTTACGAGCAAGTTTGAATGAAGTAATAGAACATATCTGTGCATTTGGTTGAGGTCCCGAGGGCCTCGGGGTGATTTCGGATGGTTAAACGGGAATTTTTGAAGTTTGCAGCAGGCCTGTTATTTGAAGCTCCAGGTATTTCCGCAGGAGCGGTTACGCAGATGGGGCTAGTCAATCACAGAAGCGGTCCTGGAGAAGGGCTGGTATTTCCGCAAAAGCGGAAGAGTTTCCGCAGAAGCGGTTATAGACCGGAGAAGCGGTCCTGGAAATTTGAAGGAAAACCGCAGAAGCGGTTGGAATGTCGCAGAAGCGAAAATCACTGAAGTTTTAATGAAACAGTGTTCGCGACTTTCAGAGTTAGAAACACATTTTAGACTTCGGGGAAAGGCAATTTATGGGCGATTTTGAAGAGAATTCGCGGGATATCATCAGGTAAGTGTTCTTAGACTCGGATTATGTTGTTATGATGTAAAAACATAGATTAAATACTGAAAAATCCAGGAATTAAGGGGTAAAAATGGAGGTTAGGGCTTGAAACCTAAGAAGGTGTAAAGTTGGAATTTGAGGGGTCAAACGGACTCCGATTTTGATGAACTTTTTATGTACGGACTCGTGGTGAGACGAGCAATCCGTTGATGTGAATTTTGTAATTTTTTGAGAAGTGGGCCCGGGGCTCGGGTTTTACCAACTTCGTAAATTTTAATACTTTTCGAGTATTTTTGATTGGGTTATGTTTCTTTAACCCATATTTATATATTCGTTGTGATTTTGACTAGATTCGATGCGCGAGGAGGTCGATACGAAAGGAAAAGGCATTGCGGACCATTCTACGGCCGGTTAGAGGTGAGTAGTTGGTGTATATGATGGCCTGAGGGTTTGAAACCCCGGCTTATCACATTGTGACGCTATTGTAGGGCGTGACTCGCACCCCATGGCAGGTGCGGGATTGGTTATGACTGGGGATTGTGACTTGGTCCATCCCGAACAAGAATATTTCTATATTGGCGATTGATACGCACCCTATATTCATTATATCTGGGCTTATTGTCGTGTTTGGGGCTTTGTGCCGATCTGTAGCATCCTCAGAGGATGAATATCATTGTGATAGCATGTTTGTATAATCATTGATCTCGGTCCTGTGTTTAATCACTGCTATGAAATACTAAGTCACTTTTCCTGAATTTAAATATCTAAAGTATATTCTTCTTAATAAATTGGAAACTGGGAAGTTAATTGAATCTGTTGTGACTCATATGCATATTGTGGACTTAGTATGGATCGGGCTGCGTGCCGCAGCGAATGTTATGATTATATTGCACTTCGGCTGAAGGAGCCCCTCCGGAGTCTGTACACACCCCCAGTGAGCGCCGTCGACGTTAAATGGATCGGGTTGTACGCCACAGCGTGTTCATATGCATTGCATTGCATCCTTGCATCATACTTGACTGATATACTTGATGTTGCTTTGCTGTTGGTTCGTAGTTAAGGTGTCGGACTGTTAGTTTTAGCTTTACTTTGTGGCATTTCGTGGATTTCTTATCTTCAGACATTTTATATGCTTATTACTCACTGAGTACTTAGTACTCACCCCTACTCCCTGCACCTTGTGTGCAGATTCAGGTACACCGGAGGCTTAGCTGAGCAGTCTTTGTTTCCAGAGCTTATCAGAGTTGTTGAGGTAGCTGCTTGACGTTCGCAGGACCTGACTACTCTTCCTATTTTAGTTTTATTTATATATACATTCCCAGACTTGTGTATTTTTGTTCAGATATTGTTATTCAGTTTGTTTTTGAGGCTCTAGACTCGTGACCCCAGATCTTTTGGGAATATTTTTAACAGACATCGTATTTCTCAGTATTATTCTTCTATAAATATTGGATTATTATTCTAAAACCATTATATTCTCCTTAAATTGTCGGTTTTGAGATTTATAGTTGAATTGGGAGCGATTGTTGGTCAGGCTTGCTTAGCTTTAGGGTTGGGCGCCATCACGACCGGGTTTGGGTCGTGACATTTATCATCCCTCTGTAGAATATATGTTGCACAATTAGTAGCAAGTAGATACAGGCAGCAATAATATTTAGGTATAGTTTGGCTGGACAAGTCCCAAACAAGAATAGATACAAGCAGCCCAAATTATCGATTTTTGACAGTAATAAATTATTAACTTTTAATTTTTACCCCAAACAATAATGTTAAGGTTTGAATACTGAAGATGAAAGTACAAGAGGAGGGTGAATTGTAGACTTTTTAAATTTCTAGCCAACTATTCTTCAGGTCTAGTCGACTTATGCGGAGACAGCCTGCACAGAACTGTTAGTCTTTCGATTTAAACAAGTGTTAATTACAATAAACAGTAAAGGAACAAAATATAATACGAGAGCGATAAAGTAAATGACACCAGGAATTTTATACCGGTTCGAAACCAATGTGGTATCCTAATCCAGTCCTCTTGAGTTGCAAGAGTGTTGTCTTTTAGAGCTCTTTGTAAATTGAATTGAGTACGGCCTTTATGATTTTCAGCGATCACCACCAACGCTGACAGGATTGGTTTTCACTCGATCACCAACAACGACTCTCTCGTTTTCACTCGCTCACCAAAGAAACGAACAATGACACAACCTCTAGGACACACTACCTCTTCAATATTTTTCTATCTCTCTTCTCTCTTTTGCGTATACAGGAAATCTATTAAAGTGAATTACAATGCTTGTTAAGAGTAGAATAAAGAACTTGTAGTTGGATAGATAATTTGTATAGAAGGCTGTGTGAATCTTCTTCTCGATTGCTCTTCAACTTATATTGTTGCCTCCAATATGACTGTTGCTGATTTTTCTCATTAAATGCAGAATATAATGGTCAATGTGATAGATGATGACTTTCCTTCTTAAGGAAATCTTCTTTGTGCTCCTTTAACAGATTCTTCCTAATCTTGATTCTTTCCCACAAATAAATATTCTTTCCTTGTGTAGTAAATCCCAGGCAATCTTTTTATTCCATCCAAATTGCTTCTTCTTTTCTTCATAATTGTAAATTTCCTTTCAGAGCTTTGCTCCTCTTCCTTTATGGTAAATCTTGGCTCGATGCTTGCCTCTTGACTTATGAAAATAAAATCTCGCTTTGTCTCCTTTTTTTTCTTTCAAGATTGATTTGTTGCTTCCCTTCTTTACATAGATCTTGAAAGTATAATTTATTTCCATATCAAAATCTTGTAGTGACTTGAAAAATCTTTTCAATATTCTTGCCTTGAGATAGTAGTAAAACCCAGCACTTCTCTTTCAAACTCGTAGTATATACATCCAAAATTGAATCTGGTATCTTCCTTCAAGAATATATAATATTTTTCCTTTTGAATTTTGATCTTGAATATTATCTTCAATATGAAGATCTCAATATATCTTTGAACTCCTATTATATTGGAGATATTCCTTTCTTGATCTTGGGAAATAATCTCCTTCCATAATATAGATTGTACTACATCCATAATATATTTTCTTTCCATAGAAAATATATTCTTCTTATATTGAAAATATTCCTTTCTTGATCTTGTAGTATCTTTTTCAAATAGTATCTTCATTGCACAAAATAATAGATCTTCTCCAGGATTTTAGCAACCTTCCTTTCAAGATATTTAAGAACTTTTCTTCCATAATTTCCGTAGAGTGTTCTTCTGATATTGTAGTAAACAATTCAATATTTTAAATATGACTTTCAAATATTATTCATTCCATGACGCTTGGATATAAATCTCTGAAAATAATCTTTCTTGATAAAATCATCATATGATATTCTCTTTCTCATATTTATTTGGATCTTGACCAGCATCTTCTTTCTCGAATAAACCTATGCAAAAATAAGACTACCACAAGTAAATATTCTTTGATTAATAATTATGTTGGTTTGTTATCATCAAAATTAACGCGTGAAACCTTGAAGCAAACAATCTCCCCCTTTTTGATGATGGCAAACCATTGAGTACAAAATAAGAAAATTTTATCAAAGACTTAATTAAAGGCAGTAATGGGATAATCTAGATAAACGGGTTACTTCCCTGAAATAATCTTCTCGAAATGCATGTAGTACATCAAGTGTGAACTCCCCCTCACTCTATGCATTCCTCAGTTATGCTCCCACTGTCTCCATGCATTCTACCTGAATTTTCGAGCATTTCGAACTTCTGTATACATTATTGTCTCCCACATTGTCATCATCAAAAGGGTGGGATGAATCTCTCAATTCGATAAGTTCACAATCCATTAATTCATCCAGTAAAACCAAATGTTTGATTTCGTTGGACAAAGTTTGAGTAACCAAATTATTGCATACCAACTTATTTCGTAAATGAGAGGAAATATCTACAAGATGATGGTCAATGTCCTCCAGGCATATTTCCAAAATACTTTCTATCACAAGCAATCTAATGACACATGTTTTGCCTTGTACTCTAGTTTTTCTTTTTTATGAGAATTAAAAAATCTCCATGCCATTTTTTCTATTTTAGTCCACTTTGTTTCCTGCAAGATTTGCATCTGAAAAGATCCTACTAGATCAAAGCAATTAGTTCTTGTGTATAATAATCCATAATTTAGAATCAACCAACGATCTTTGTGGCACTATGAAGAGATATTATGGGATCCGGTATACCTAAATATTTATCATAAAAATGCAACAGGGAGCCGGTCATATTCATTTCCAACCCGATCATCTTCCAGAAGCTTAAGAAATTGCTTGATATGCTTTAGGTTAGTATAAAAAAAATGTTCTTGTAAATACAACTTTGGAAAGAGTAATTGTCACATGATAATGTAACGAGCCGACCAGTCATTTTGAGCTTTTGCACTTTGATCACCAGTTCTCGGGCATGACTTGCCCCGTGTGATGTATTAGGACTTATGTAAATCGTTGGTTTTGGTTTTTAGGGTAACCAGAATGAATTTGGAAGAAACAGTTCTCAGCTGTAGCTGGAAATTTGAAAGGTTTGACCAAGATTTAACTTATTTGTATAAGATCTCGGATCGGAATTGTTATGATTTGGTTAGCTCCATTGGGTGATTTATGACTTAGGAGCGTGATCGGAATTGGTTTTGGAGGTCCGGAGTAGAATTTGGCTTGAATTGGCAAAGTTGATATTTTGGCGATTTCCGGTTGATATGTGAGATTTTGATATAAGGGTCAGAATAGAATTGCAAAAGTTGCAGTAGATCTATTATATCATTTATGACTTGTGTGCTAAATTTGGGGTCAATCGGACTCGATTTGATAGGTTTCGGCGTCTTTTATGGAATTTGAAATTTCTAAGTTCTTAAGCTTGAATCCGAAGTTGATTTGGTGTTTTGATATTGTTTTGAGTGATTAAAATGCTCGACTAGGTGTTAATGATGTTATGGGAGGTGTTGGTATATTTGGGTTGAGGTCGGAGGGCCTCGGGTGTGTTTCAGGTGAGTTTTGAGCGAGTCCGAACATTCCAGAACTTAGAAAGTGGATGGGGCAGAAATTTTAGTGCTGGGCGCGGTGGATTTAGTGCTGGCCGCAGTGGTTTTAGTGCGGCCACGGAAAATGGTCTGCGGTCCACAATCATGAAGAATCCGCATGTCGTTGGTCCAACTTCAGAAGCTCATATCATTTTATCTACAAGGAATTTTGAGATGATTTACAAACAAAAGTTGTAGGTCTTTGAATCTAGTTTTCAGAAACATATTATGATAGGCATTTGGACATCTGTAGCGAATGCTATGGCCAAAATACTAAAGCCTGTCACTGTAGAGGAAAACCTGTACGGCCGCAGTCGCTTTTGTGTGGTCCGCATAGGTGGAAATCAGTGGGGTACTATACGAGGTTTTGGGTTATATTTGATATTTTGACCTAGAGAGCTCGGATTTTGGCGATTTTTTGAAGGTCTTTCAAGAAATTCATCGGGGTAAGTGATTCTAACTCAGATTTGGCTAGAGTTCATGAATCTATCATTGAATTCATCATTTGGGATGGAATTTGGGAAGAAAATTGTTAAATCTTTGAAAAATTCAAAATGATGATTTGAAAGACCAAATGGTATCAGAATTGGATAAATTTATGTATGGTTAGACTCGTGAGAGTATAAGGATTCTAGTTTTGTGAATTGTGTCAAATTCCGATATGTGGGCCCGAGGGTCGGGTTTGACCAATTTGGGAATTTTGTGGTAATTTGATTATTTTCGAGTGGGCTTTGTTCCCTTAGCACATTTTGATGGTTTTGTATTGATTTTGGCTAGATTTAGAGCATCCGGAGGCCGATTCGAGAAGCAAAGGAATCGCGGGCTAGAGTTCGGACCGGATAGAGGTGAGTAATGATTGTAAATGATGTTCTGAGGGTTTGAAACCCTGGATTACACATCGTAGTGCTATATTGAGGTGAGGCACTCACTTGATGACGAGCTTGGGGTCGTGTACTATTGGGGATTATGACTTAGTCCGTCCTGATTGATAATTTTTTTGCGTATTTGACTGAAACTTAGTTGTTATCATCATGATTTGGGCTGATTGCCATATTTGGGCTTCGTGCCAACTATTTGAGCCCTTCAGGGATTTTTATCACTGTTTCCTCACTTTTTTGACATAGTACTTGAACTCGGTCCTGTTGATATCTACTACTTTACAAACTCAACCATTTTTACTCATATTTGAAACTTAAGTGATATTTCTAAATGATATTCTGGGTTGAGAACTACTGTTACTAATGCCCGAGGTGCTTGTGATGATTTTTGAACTAAGTGAGGCCGAGGGCCATATGTGAGGATATACTTAGTGATATAAGGCCGAGGTCCTGAGATACTTTTATACGCCACGAGGTGGCTTGAGTGAGGTGAGGCCAAGTGCCGAGTGATGTGAGGCCGAGTGCCGAGAGATGATGCCACGAGGTGGCTTGATATAGCGCTTGGGTTGTAAGGGGCCCCTCCAGAGTCTGTACACCCACAGTGAGCGCAGGTAGCCATGTTGTTCTGAGAGTGAGCACGAGGTGCTGATACTGTACTAAGAGTGAGCCCGAGGGGATAATACTGTTCTGAGTGATTGATACTGTGCCCGAGGGGCGGATTTCGGCTTGTTATTTACCTGCTAAATTACCTGTTTTACTTGCTTTAAAGGGATTTTACCTGCTGATTTACTGCTTTAGGTGATTTTACTGCTTTGGTATAGAATTTCTTTGTGCTTTTACGTGTTTTATTGCTTTCAGTAATTTTTTATTACTATTACTCACTGAGTCGGAGTACTCACATTACTCCCTGACCTTGTGTTTAGGAAGGTAGCTACCGGCGTTTGCATCACTGCTTTTCTCTCCCTTCATTTCATTAGACTGTATTTGTACACTCCAGGCTTTCAGTTGTATTTATACCCTAGTAGATGCTCGTGACTTGTGATACCCCAGTTAGGGATGTGTTGGATTGTATATCCACTGCTTATTATCATTAAATCATGTTTAGACTGCTCTTATATTGTTTAACTATTTTAAGAAGTGAATTGGGTCTAATTGTCTGGCCTTTTCTTCATGAGAGGCGCCATCACGACGGGGTTCGGGGTTAGGATCATGACAAGTTGGTATCAGAGCCTAGGTTACATAGGTCTCACGAGTCATGAGCAGGTTTAGTAGAGTCTCACGGATCAGTACGTAAACGTCTGTATTTATCCTCGCGAGGCTGCAGAACCTTTAGGAAAAACTTCACATTCCTGAATTCTTATCGTGCGTCTTTGATTCAGCTTGAAAAGTAACTCTTGCAATTCCTTCACACGTTTGCATGCGCGCATAAGATCTTAGTATCAGATGTGCATCGATGGATTGTTATCCCCGATCGAGGGGCAAGATGTGATCTCTGTGAGTTGATGTTGGGCCGATCTAGAGGACTTGAAGCCTGATATTTGCCTATGGCTTGAGCACCGAGGTGTTGATTGTGTTAGCAAGTGCATTTGAATTTATATGTTCGGTATTTTTCCCTATTAGTAGAAGTGACAACTGGATGGCTATGTAATGAGAATGTCAGTGCTGCGAGATGTATTCGTATGATTTGGAAGTGACGAGAAAGGTCTTCTAGAGGATAAAAGAACTATTAGTTGCTTGATTTTCGTCTTGATTCGAGTTATAGCCCGAGTTATGGGCGTGCGAAGAATCTTTTCATGTCTCCTAGTTGGGAGTGGAGTAGATTTCATGTTGTGGTATGAGTTCAGACTCAAGAAGACTGAATGACTACATAATGGTTTTGATGGTGGAAGGTATACATAATTGTTAGTTTAAGGCGAAGCAAGTGGTTTATCTCCTGCGAAGTGTTCTGGATTTGGGTGATCCTTATGTTGTCTATTAGAAGATCTCATTTACAAGTGAAGTATATATGTTAAAATTTAAATTTGGGTCGCTTAAGATAGTGGGCTTAACTGTTGCGAGAGTGAATGCGAGATTTGCAGAAGATTTAAAATTCTAGATGATCTTTGTTTTCACAATCTTATAATGGATTGAGTTTAATCTCACTATGGTACTATGACAACAATAGAGTATACGTGTTATGAGTTATTGGAGTGTGTTTGACCCATGTCTTTGAGCCAAGTGGGGGAGTCCGCTGTCAATTAGTTGATTGCACGATTATGTGCTATGTTGGTTCCAGTTTGAAGCATACTGGTGAATCAGTTATAGCCTACAGAGATGGATACCAGGGATGGCTCGAGTAAAGGAAGGTTTTTACAAAGGTTATAAGATGTCTCACAAGCGTGTGAGAATCACGGAATGTCTTGAGTTGTTGTTGTTAAAGGGTGCTCGGTGCATAGAGCAGGATGTTGCTTGGTTGTAATGGAATGATATCACATTCTGCGGTGTCAGAATGCCAACGAGGAGCGGGTTTTTTGGTTCGCTTGATTAGGCTAATTGTAGTTTGAATAGAGTGAATGACTCTCGAGAATGGTTCTAATATGTTCAAGATTCTACATGTAACAATTGAGTATCTTAAAGTTGTATGTATGGTTAGAAGCTGAGTTTTCATTGGAAGAGGTCAAGACTTGTGGTATTCCTATGTTAATTATGGGATTGTATGTACCAGTATCAGGAAGGTAAAGGTAACGGATTTAGATTCGCAGGAAGTTCTTCAGAGTAAAGAATTTTGGAATGTGGTGCTTTTGGGAATATTTGAGAGAATACCCAGTGGCTTATGACCCTTAGACAATGTAGTTTTATGCTTGAGTCACGTGTGGTAAGCCTAAGTTGAGGAAATGTGGTGCTACAGCAAGAGGGCATATCAAGTTGAAGATGGATTAGAAGGAAATTTAGATAGATGGAGTAGCTTGATAGTAAACCAGATCGGTGTGGTAGTGATATGATTAGTTCCTTGGGGCGTTCGAGGTAATGAGTTTTTACGGGTATTTTGCGGTAATGCCCTTGGGTTTTAGTGGCTTGCGTAGTTTGGCTGAGTAAGGATGATTCAGTCCTGGTGGACTTGTTTTGCAAAGGGGAGTCGGAGAATTCTTGTCGATTTCTATCGTAGTTAGAGATGTATATTTTCTATGGGCATGAGGAGCAAGGGATGCATAGCAATTTCCGTCTCTATAGGATCAATGGAAAGTTTATGACTAGTTGAGTACGTAGATGTTTGTGGCTCGAATGGGAGATGAAACTCTTATGTTATCCTAGGATGGTATGGTATATGCGGTATGTTGTGGGGGATTGAGATTTGCGTGTGTAAGTTTACGGTTCAGTTTTGAACGAAAAGTCATAAAATTCTTAGGTAGCACGGGCAGTTTCAGATGATTAGAAAAATGAGCTTCAGATGATTAGGGGGATGACCTTCAGATGATTAAGGAAATGGTATTGCTAGTTGGAATGACTTAACGAGGGTATATGTTTCAGGAAAGGCAGTATGATTAAGTTGATGGTACTTCGATAGTGTTGCGGCACCTTCTTGTTAGATCGATG
The DNA here is from genome assembly GCA_026770625.1 of Nicotiana glauca. Lineage (NCBI taxonomy): Eukaryota > Viridiplantae > Streptophyta > Magnoliopsida > Solanales > Solanaceae > Nicotiana > Nicotiana glauca. The sequence goes on from MU721983.1 coordinate 45,270, forward strand.
GCTGGTGTTCGAGTTTGCATGGCGACACCGAGGAATTTCAAAGTATCTCTCGTGGAATGATTAGGTATTTAAGGTGTGGTATGAATTCGGATGACGAAATTGGGATCAGGTGTGTTGAGTCATGTGCTATATGGACTTAGAGCAAGGGAAGTTCTCACATTTAGGCTATGTTGTAATTGTGAGTCGTGTGTATCGGCATTGTTTAGTGATTATTGGGGGTTTGGAGACCTGAGCGGATCTTTTGTTGCTTGGTATGTTAGATTTTGGATGTGATATTGGGTTCATATTGGTTGTCTCCGTGTTGTGTCATTTTGGACCATTGTGCTAAGGCAGCGCTATGCCGGAAATGCCACGGATTGAATGGCGAGGTTTGACGGATTATGTACTATTGAAGTAGTTTTATATTCGAAGGCCAAGCGGATGGCTGGGAAGGATTGTCTTCCTTATTTTGGTTCTTGTGATGGATGTCAGTGCTGAGGCTTCTGATATTGATTCAGTTCCGGTGGTGAGGAACTTTTCGGATGTGTTTCTTGTGGTCGGGCATGTCTCCAGGCAAGGTTGTTGCTTTTTGTATCTATTCGATGCCGAGTACCGTATCGTATGGCATCAGCATAGTTAAATAAGTTGAAGAGCAGCTCCAGGATTTTTGTGATAAGGAGTTCGTTGGCAGGCCAACTATTCTAATTTGAGTCGTCTTGGTTGGCTCTAAATTGTATTGTTGAGGGATATGTTGATTCGATTGTTATTGAGCTTATTAGTAATCTGGGGAGATCTATGAGTTACCTTTATGTGTTGCGAGGTGTTGTGATTCGTTGGTTATAGGAACCTATGGTGCGGTTAGATTGGGGTTTCATAGTAGAAGTCGAGCGAGAAGAGAAATTGGATGTTGCTCGGTGAATGGTGTGTTGGTTACGTCCTTTCGGGTTTGTGTGATATAGGTTATTTGCCCTACCGTGGGTATGATGATTTTCTTTGGTTCCAGACATCAAATTGTGCATGGTTATCGATTTCAAACATAGTGACTTGAGGTGGTTCATGTGGAGCAGTATTGGATTGGATCGCTTATTGCAGCGAAGTTATGTGGAGGTATGACCTTGCACGTTGGATTCGTGTGTTCTGTTCTTATAAGGAGAGATGGGTTCTCAGCCTTGTGTTGTGGCGGTACTGGTGAGCTTAAGGTACAACTCTTTCATTTGAGTGATTTTCATGATTTGAGTATGTTCGAACTGTTGCCTATTGATGCGTGTATTGTACAAGTTGTGGCTTAAGGCTGTATTGATGTGTCATGTCACCAAAGTGGTGTGTTTGATTAGGGGAGATCGTTGGGATCATTAATGAATACAAACAGATTTGATTTCAGCTTGTTGGAAGGATAACATTGAGGTTCGGCTCGGAAAAAAATTTGATATGGTAATGGCCAAGGAGAAGTGGCTTCATGAATGGCTGATTTGAGAAATGGTAATGGTTTACTGCATGTTTTAGTTATCATTTGTAGTATATATAGAAGTTTTGGAATTAAACTTTAGTTGATAAGAGGTTTTCTACCGGCTTTCGGGCATTGTGTGCAGCTGCTGTGAATGGAAGTTATCACTTCATGTGTTTGAGTTATTTGGTATATCAAATAATTGCACCTGAGGTTGTAGGCTTGGGTTATTACAGTTGGTCCGGGCCTATTCAGAGTATAGGTGTGAGGTTTTGATTTTATTGATGGTTTCAGAGGTGAAAATGTGATTATATGGTTTATGGGCTAGATGGGGTTGTGTAATTTCAGTTTCAATATGCTATCAGACCTATATGAGATAGGGTGATGTGGGATCACCCCTGCGTATATGCATGGTAAGGTTATTCAGTGATTGGTTGGCTTTTAGAATAACTCTAGGCACGTTCGAGGATGAACGTATGTTTAAGTGGGGGAGGATGTAACGACCCGACCGGTCGTTTTGAGCTTTTGCACTTTGATCACCAGTTCTCGGGCATGACTTTCCCCGTGTGATGTATTAGGACTTATGTAAATTGTTGGTTTTTTTTCAGGGTAACCGGAATGAATTTGGAAGAAACAGTTCTCAGTTGTAGCTTGAAATTTAAAAGGTTTGACCAAGATTTAACTTATTTGTATAAGAGCTCGAATCGGAATTTTTATGATTTGGTTAGCTCCTTTGGGTGATTTATGACTTAGGAGCGTGATCAGAATTGGTTTTGGAGGTCCGGAGTAGAATTTGGCTTGAATTGGCGAAGTTGATATTTTGGCGATTTCTGGTTGATAGGTGAGATTTTGATATAAGGGTCGGAATGGAATTCCGAGAGTTGTAGTAGCTCCATTATATCATTTATGACTTCTGTGCAAAATTTGGGGTTAATCGGACTTGATTTGATAGGTTTCAGCATCGTTGGTGGAATTTAAAATTTCTAAGTTCTTAAGCTTGAATCTGAAGTTGATTTTGTGTTTTGATGTTGTTTTGAGTGATTCAAAGGCTCGACTAGGTGTTAATGATGTTATGGGAGGTGTTGGTATGTTTTGATCGAGGTCGGAGGGCCTCAGGTGTATTTCGGGTGAGTTTTGAGCAAGTCCGGACATTCTGGAACTTAGAAAATGGATGGGGGCAGAGGTTTTAGTGCTGAGCGCGGTGGTTTAAGTGTTGCCACAGAAAATGGTCCGCGGTCCACGGTCATGAAGAATCCCAGGTCATTGGTCCAACGTCAGAAGCTCATATCTTTTGATCCACAAGAACTGTTGAGATGATTCAAAAATGAAAGTTGTAGGTCTTTGAATCTAGTTTTCAGAAACATATTATAAGAAGCATTTGGACATCTGTAGCGAACGTTATGGCCACCATACTAAAGCCTATCACTGCAGAGCAAAACCTATGCGGCCACGGTCGTTTTTGTGCGGACCACACTGGTTTTGTGCGGACCGTGGTCGTTTTTGTGCGGTCCGCAGAGGTGGAAATCAGTGGGGGTACTATACGAGGTTTTGGGTTATATTTGATATTTTGACCTAGAGAGCTCGGATTTCGGCGATATTTCTAAGGTTTTTCAAGAAATTCATTGGGGTAAGTGATTCTAACTCAGATTTGTCTAGAGTACATGAATCTATCATTGAATTCATCATTTAAATCATGATTTGGGATGGAATTTGGGAAGAAAATTGTGAAAACTTTCAAAATTGTAAAATGATGATTTGAAAGAGCAAATGGTATCAGAATTGGATAATATTTGTATGGTTAGACTCGTGAGAGTATAAGGATTCTAGTTTTGTGTATTGTGTCAAATTCTGAGATGTGGGCCCGAGGGTCGAGTTTGACCAATTTCGGGAATTTTGTGGTAATTTGATTATTTTCGAGTGGGTTTTGTTCCCTTAGCACGGTTTTGTACTGATTTCGGCTAGATTTAGAGCATTCGGAGGCCGATTCGAGAGGCAAAGGCATCGTGGGCTAGAGTTCGGACCGGATAGAGGTGAGTAACGATTGTAAATGATGTTCTGAGGGTTTGAAACCCTGGATTGCACATCGTAGTGCTATATAAGGTGAGGCACTCGCTTGATGACTAGCGTGGGGTCGTGTACTATTGGGGATTATGACTTGGTCCGTCCCAATTGATGTTTTTCCGTGTATTTGATTGAAACTTATTTGTTTATCATCATGATTTGGGCTTCATGCCAACTATTTGAGCCCTTCGGGGATTTTTATCACCGTTTCCTCACTGTTTTGACATAATACTTGAACTCGGTCCTGTTGATATCTACTGTTTTTACAAACTCGGCCACTTTTACTCAGTTTTTAAACTTAAATGATATTTCTAAATGATGTTTTGGGCTGAGAACTACTGTTACTAATGCCTGATGGGCTTGTGATGATTTTCGAATTGAGTTAGGCCAAGGGCCATATGTGAGGATATACTGAGTGATATGAGGCCGAGGGCCTGAGATACTTTTATACACCACGAGGTGGCTTGAGTGAGGTGAGGTCGTGTGCCGAGTGATGTGAGGCTGAATGCCGAGAGATGATGCCACGAGGTGGCTTGATATAGCGCTTGGGTCGTAAAGGGCCCCTCAGGAGTCTGTACACCCACAGTGAGCGCGGGTCCCCATGTTGTTCTGAGAGTGAGCACGAGGGGCTGATACTGTACTAAGAGTGAGCCCGAGAGGTTGATACTGTTCTAAGTGATTGATACTGTGCCCGAGGGGCGGATTTCTACTTGTTATTTACCTGCTAAATTACATGTTTTACTTGCTTTAAATTGATTTTACTTGATTTCTTCACTGAGTTACTGCTTTAGGTTATTTTACTGCTTTGATATAGAATTGCTTTGTGCCTTTACGTGTTTTATTGCTTTCAGCCATTATTTATTATTATTACTCACTGAGTCCAAGTACTCACATTACTCCATGCACCTTGTGTGCAGATTCAGGTATGTTTTGGCGGATCGGAGGCAGAGTCATCAGAGTTTAGCAAGGTAGCTACCGGCGTTCGCAACACTGCTTTTCTATCCCTTCATTTCATTAACTGTATTTGTACACTCCGGGCTTTCAGTTGTATTTATACCCTAGTAGATGCTCGTGACTTGTGACACCCCGATTAGGGCTATGTTGGGTTGTATATCCGCTACTTATTTTCATTAAATCATGTTTAGACTGCTCTTATATTATTTAACTATTTTAAAAAGTGAATTGGGTCTAATTGGTTGGCCTTGTCTTCACGAGAGGCGACATCACGATCGGGTTCGGGGTTAGGGTCGTGACAGATAAACATGAATTTATTTTAAATGGTAACTAGTCTTAGTTAGATGAATGTGATTAAAAAAACTTTCAATTACAGAGAGAGTCTAGAGAATAATTTTATGCAGTTTCAAAATCATTTAAAAAATATTTCAACATCCATACAAACATTTGTAGTATGCATATGAAAAATGATATTCTAACAAAACTCTCAAGGAAGAAACAGACTTTCTTGTTGTGAAACCTTGAGCTACAAGTTTACACATAATTTTCATAATTTTAACAATCTTATCCGGCTTTAGATATCCATGATTGCAGCTCACTTGCTTGGTACTGGATTTTCATACTGTTGATTCTTTCAGCTTCGCTCAACAAATCTTGTATTACTAGGATCCAACATTTAACATTTAATGCTTCTTCATGACTGTCTAGTTCAACTAATATAGATGTGTCCCTAGCAATTTATTTCATGTTGTCCACTATAATTCTCCATCCTTATTCACAATATGCTGTCACACCTACTTTTTTACACACCTACCCCGAAGGATAAATGTATAAGGGAATTTTTCCATTTAAAGTGACATTATTCAAAATGGAATTATTTATTTATTTTTAGAGTCGCCACTTGGGATAGGAATGGCTTTTGGTGTCCCAAGTCACCAGTTTAATTTAAATCTCAAATCGAGGAAAATTGTCGACTTCCCAATTGGAGTCTGCGAACCAGAAATTCTGTGTAAGGAATTCTGTTAACCCGAGGGAAGGTGTTAGGCACCCTCGGATCCCATGGTTCTAGCACGGTCGCTTAAATTATTATAAATGGCTAAAAATCTAATTTTATACATGCTCCAATCTATAGTGCAATTTTATAATTATTTACCACTTTTAAATTATTTTTTATGAAAGAGAACGCCGTTTAAAAACGTGTTTTCGGATCACGTCACATGAAATGCACCCGGATCCTCAACACATTCTTATTCAACATTTTTAGATTTGGATTTGGGTTACATGAAATGCACACCCGTATTTAAGAAGGTAAAATTATTACGGAACGCGCTTAAAGTGACTAACGTGTTATTAACTTTGCGGGAGGCCATAAAAATTTGCTAAATGGCACGTCCCGAATTCTAAATATTTTAATAGGAATATTTAATGAGGGCCCCGCAATTTATGTGCTTTGTTTGGCGAGGCTCATCTCATTTTTGTATTTAAAGGCCAACCTAAAGCAACTATGAATTTTCTATTTATTTTTGTCTCTAAAGGTTAATCAACTTACATTTATAAATTCGGGCCTCGAATTCAAGTCCGAATTCAAACAAAAGGGGGGACCCTCTTAGTTTGAACCCGCCACCTAACTCGAAAATCCAAATTTATACTTGCAAATTAATTCCCATGTTCCTAATATAATTTAAAGGATTTTTGACTTCAGCATGGTTTGGGCCTTCAAACGTGGCCCCAAAGAGGTTAATGGTGCATACTTCAGCAAGTGATTTAATTCAAAGTGAAGCAATCTTTTGGGCTTTGTTGCATTTGGGCCCAGAAGAGGGAATTGCCGCGTCAGTCTTTTAAGGATAATGGACATGGGGCTGTCCAGCGTTGGGCCGCAATAACGGCCCAATTGGAGACTCGAATTTCTCCAGCCTGCTGCCAGTCTTAGGCCCAAAACTAGAGCTTAAATCGAATGCCCATTTCAATGAGGTCTCATAACATTGGACTCCAATTTTAAAAATTAATGTAGTAACTTGTAAACAAATAGACCTTCAAATACGTCCAAGTTGAACACCTACTTTATTTTAAAACAAAATTCGTATTGTTTGGCTGATTTTATTCAAACTACAGCATCCTGAAATTTAGTAAAGACTCACTGGTTATTTAGTAAACTATAGCATCATAACTTCGAATTTTACCAAAAAAAAACTCAACATAGACCTAGCATTTCACTAGTTTCAATTAGATCAGAAAAAACAAGCTTGATCAATACCTTTTATTTAGATCTCAAGCTTCTACAACACTATAACATGAAACAGGCTAAGCCATAATTATTAAACAATGCAAACAGTCCATATAATACAGTTTCTTCATTACAAATGAGAACCTACTATCTCTAAATGCCATATTGAAATTCAAAACAGTCTAAGATGGGCTAGATTGATTCAGAACAGTCCAATTTAATTACAATAAATCTACACATGAGAGCAGTGAACTACAGATAGTATAATTGATTAGCAAAAGAATAAGGTGTACAGCAGAAAGGAAACATCCACTTCATTTCACGTTTTTGACTTGGAGAAGCTACATCATACAGTTTTAAGTGTGTGTACCTAAAATTTGGTTCAAATAAGAAGCAGGAGAGGAGTCAACAACAGTAACAATAGCAACCAGAATTCAGCCAGTGAGAATAAATCCGAAATCAACCCAGAAAAACTCTAGAACAGCCCAGGAATACATTTAAAATCCACAATAAGCAGCAGCTAACAAAGAATTTAGCAAATCACTCCAAAACTAATGTGAATAAGCTCACAGAAGTTCAAAATACTCCTGAATCATTAATACAGCTCAACTCGAACTGAAACCCACTTAATAAGAACCTCCTGATACTTTTAAGACTCAACCTTAGAGCAAAAATGAAGAATCACCAAATAGGAACTTGAAAATGATTGAAATAGGCAATGAAATAGTAAAATGTTTTTGGTTTTTCCTGTTTTTCTACTGTTTTTGGATTTTTGCAGTTTTGAATTTCAAAGTACTGATCTGAAAAAATTAAAAAAAAATAGCTTTGAGAGGGAATTTTGATGGCTGGAACTCTGGGAATTTCCAGGGGGTGTCTAAACTTTGGGAATTTTCAGGGGGGTCCAAAACTTGTTAGTGAAAGCATTGGGGTTGCCTTTTATAGGCAACAAATGAGGTAGAATGTTCTAGATGGCCCTCCCATTTTTCCCTCTCTTTTAATTTCAGATTTCATCTATTACACCTTCAATTTCTGACTTGTTTCTCAAGTTACTGCCCTAAGTTTGCTGAAATCTACACTAAAGTCCTATTCTAGAAGGCCCTGGGGTGTTCTTTTAACTATACAATACCTATACTACCCTTATCTTAGTTTTGAATTTACTATTCTTCATAAAACAACCATTTTCCATGCCTAAACTACCCTTATTTGCTCCCTGAAATTACTACTCGACCAAAACCCATTGGCCTTAGTTAAACCTCAACCATGGTTAACTAAAATGATCTAACCTATTCAGCTATAACCAAAATAAATCCTAAAACTCTAATATTGTATCCAACTGATACTAATTGAAACTGAAAAACTAATTACACTAAGCAATCAAAGAACAAAACTAACATTTGAGTTAACTAATCAGGATGTTAAAAACAAATTGCAATAAACAATTATGAGTCGACTAACAAAATCAGAATGAATCAACATGAAGATTAAGAACAGTATTGGACTGAAAATATAACAAGAAGAAATAGTTTACAAGAAGGATATTCGACTGAAACTAATCAAACTGAGCTAATTAAAATTAAACTAACACCTAACGATTAGAATAACAATTGACCAATTAAAACTAAATAAGACGAAACTCAAACAAGTTAAACAAACCGAAGTTAAACTATCAATCAAACTTATTTGGAAACTAAAACTACCTTCAATTAACAAATAAAATGAGAATCAAACTAAACGAGAAGGAGACTCACTGACCTTGGCTTTAATGTATTAACCTGAAATTGACTCGAGATGAATTGGGTTGGATTTGCTTGACCAATACTAGTGTTTAACCGTGTGTTTTCCATGAGAAAATACACGACTAAACCTTGTAATGGTCAAGCCGTCCACAGAAAATTTGACTCACGAAATTAGGGTTTTAGGGCAGCCTTCAATCCAAAATTTGAAAACTTCCAGGATGATTCGAGGGTCAAGGGTTACGGATTCATAAAGAGGAGAGTGAGGAGAGCACACGGTGTTAATTTGGTGAGATTTGGTAAACTTAGCATTTTCACCGGAATTTCGATCATATATTTGAGAAGATTGGCTAGGATTCGAAAGAAATAGGTTATGGATTCGGGTAAAGGAGGACGAGGAGAATCAGGGATGTATTTTTGGAGTGATTTGGAGCTTCGCTGCCGCCGCCGGCGATTTCCGGCCGGCGGCGAACGGCGGAGGTGTGGTGGGGGCATGGCGGAGAAGGGCGATCCGATGGTGGCGTTACAAGGCTGGGGTTGTACAAGGAAGAGGGGGTCTGGTCTAGAATTAATTGAGAATTGCAGACATTTTTATGTATCGTGATGAAACCATTTGGGCCGTTTGATCATAGGGACTGAACGGTCGAGATTAATCGACGTCCAAAACGACGTCGTTTTGGGGTTTAATGAATTGGACTGGGTGAGGTATTCAATTGGGCTGGGCGAGTGACTTTGGTAATTTGGGCCAGGGAATTTAACAAAAGTCGGTCCAAATTTGGTTATGTAAGACCAACTCTTCATTAAAGCCTTCCTCTTATTTTCTTTTATTTCCTTTTTATATCTTTTACTTATTTTTGTATTTCATTTTATTTATTTTATATTTTCTTTCCGTTAAAAATGCAAAAAATTAAAATGAAACCTAATTTATTTCCAAAATTAAGCTAATTAATTCTTAAAATTGTTTAAAGTCCATTTTGTGATAAATTCAACAAGTAACAATTAAAAATGCAAAAGTGGACTATTTTTGTTATTTTTTTTATATTTTATTCTAGAAACAACTTAACCACTAATTAATCTTAAAATATGAAATCAGATCCTAAATGCAAATGTCATGCATATTTTTTTATATTTTTTATATGAATTAAAATGCACAAATAAAATGCAAACAATTAACAAGAAATAACACAAAATTCACAAAAGTGTAAAATAATGAAAGAAAAATTTTTTGTTTGAATTTTTGGGAAAACGCGCATGATGAGATTTCTCTACAACTAATGAATAAGAAATATGTCAAGAGCTTACCATATAGTTGCAACCAAAGAAAATAAGATAACCAAAAATTGATTTTTATTTCTTCCCATAGCTCAGACAAAAATTCATTCAATATAAGATATTAAAGCACATATAAGCCAATGATGATTATTTATACAATAATGACGCTTTCTTTCCAAGTCTACTTTCAACTGAGGCGTCAAACTAAAAATATAAAAGATCATACTTGTTACTAGAAAATGTCCAATATATACTATTAAGACACACATCGATGATCACTGCAAATGCATTATTTTCTTAAAAAAAGACCTATGCAAAAGTAAGGATAATCACCAATAGAAATATATATATATATATATATATATATATACCTCCCAAAATTTTGAGTCTTAGGAACAGTCGAGTATCTCCACATGCACAAGTTACCGAGGCATCAAGGTTAAACAACTTTCTCAGATTTGAATGAAATATTGAAGCTTTCACTAAGAGAATGGATATAAGAATTAATTTTCTTCACAAATTATCTTAAGCTCACAACTACATGAAAAGAATGTGTGCATGCATGCTTGCTTATTCTAATGCTTATACAAATGGCATGGTTCATGCAAGATATTTATTCAAATCTCTAAGTCAAGGATAATATTAACAACAAACATAATAGTAGTATGTTGCAGCTAGTCAACTCAAGCAATACGTAGTTATACATAGAAAATGTTACTAGATACGTATCACCTTATAAAGCATTCGAAGGAACATGAATAACCTTTAGTCATATCAATCACTTAAGCTTTACCAACATGTGTAATAGTTCCTTCATCATTTATAGGGAATGTATGAACTTTGAAACATCTTTAAACATGTCACGACCCGTATTTCCAACCCTCGGGAGTCGTGAAGGCGCATACTAATGAGAGCTAAGCAAGCCGACCCTTAACTACATTTATCATTAACAAATTGTTTCTTTTATCAATTAACAGTGATAGTATAAAATACCACGGAATAAATCAAGCGAGCGGAAGACTTAAATTAATAAAACTAAATAAAAATGCAAAAAATTCAACATAAACCTCTACCCAAGAACTGGTGTCACATTACTCATGAACTACTAAGAGTGCTAAATATATCCGTTCGAAAGAAAATATACTGTTTGTCTCGAAATATATGAGATAACAGACTGAAATAAAGATAGAAGAGACACCGGGCCTGCGAACGCCTGCAAAGCTACCTCGCTGTCTTGCTGGTCTGAATGGTAACACCCGCGCTACTGCTGCTATTGTCTGAAACCTGGATCTGTGCAAAAGAGCACAGAGTGTAGTATCAGCACAACTGACCTCATGTGCTGGTAAGTGCCTAGCCTAAACCCGGCGAAGTAGTGAAGAGGCTAAGACCAAACCACCAAGTAACCTGTGCGGTTCAAATATATATATATATACAGCGGAAAAGAAATAAAGGAAATAACCAGTCAATATGGGAAGGGGAGACATGCCGTTGGGAGGTAACAGTTTCAAGTAGAAATCCTCAATAACAGAAAGAAACTACAAAATCAAAATATCAACAAGTATAAAAAAGAAATCAATAGTTTGCACGGCATCACCCTTCGTGCTTTTACTCTCTTCCTCGCCCAAGCAATGTATATAATAAAACTGTGCACGACATCATCCTTCGTGCTTTTACTCTCGTCCTCACCAAATCAATCATATCATAATAACGTGCGCGACATCACCCTTCGTGCTTTTACTCTCTTTCATCACAATATATTCAATGGGTATCCGTACGGAATGGCACATCGTACGACACGGCATCACCCTTCGTGCTTTACACTCTTTTCTCGCAATAAAAAATAATGCACGACATTACCCTTCGTACTTTATCACTCTTCCTCACCCAAAACAATCAAAAATAAGGGGCAAGGAAGTAAACAAAATAATAATAGGAATCTCAGCAAGGGAACAACAATTAATAATCTCAATATCCCGGCAAGGGAAATAATCAATGTAGCAACAATAACCCAGAAAGGGTACATTTTGGTATTTCTTTCTCTTCCTTTCACTTTCATTTCATAACTCACTCTATCGTTTGAGCCATTGCTCCAAAGGGTTCAGTTATCTCATATACTTTCTCAATTCATATTATAACTTGAGCCAATTCTCCTCGGAGTTCAAACGTCATAATTTCTTTCACATGCTCTTTACAACAAATAGAAATCATCAATTAAGCATGGAAGATACAACAAGATCTGAATATTCGCAATATAAAGAATCACGGTCATGCTAGACACCAACGTATAGAAAATTGTCACCGTGCATATACGTCGTACTGGACAAATGGCAAGTAGCAAATAAGATTCTACTTCTATTCCCTCAAGCTAAGGTTAGACCAAGTACTTACCTCGAATTTCCACGGCCAACTCAATCTTCGAACTCCGCATTTCCTTTCGAATTTGGCTCCAATACTATAGTATCTATACATAATTGACTTAATAACATCAATAATTGCTAAACAATATGAACCCAATGTTTAATAAATCATTCTTTCCAAAAATCCGAAAATAACCCCGGGCCCGCTTGGTCGAAACTCGAGGTTCAGACCAAAATAAATTCACCCCTTCACCCACGAGTCCGAATATATAATTTGTTCTACAATCCGACCCCAAACGAGGTCTAAATCACAATTAAATTGAAAAGCCCTAACTCTACCCAATCCCTACTTTTGTACCCTTAAATCACATTTTTTAGCCTAGAAATCTAATGGGTGTTAATGGGAATGGAAGAAAACAAGTTAAAGATTACTTACCGAAGAGATTTATGGTGAAGAATTGCTCCAAAATCGCCTCAAGTGTTGTTGAAAATGAAGAAATGGTGAAACTTGGTGATATTCCCGTATGGGTTCTATTTTGGAGACTTTAAATGACTGGGCGGATTTTTGGTCTACGCAATCGCGGACAATGGTTTGCGATCGCATAGGGTAAAATTTGCGAGCACTGCAATCGCAGACAACACCAAGCGATCGCGTAGAAGAAAAATGATACCTGGGGCTTTACACACTGCGATCGCGTAGAACGAATGGTGAAACCTGAAGTTTACTCTATGCGTTCGTGTCACACAGGCCGTGTTCGTGATGCACAATCCCCCAGTGCTTCGCGTTCGCGACTGTGGCATCACGTTCGCGAAGAATGAATCCACCCTGGTCCCCATTTTTCTTACGCGATCACGGGGTTGGCTACGCGATCGCGATGAACAAAAGTTCTGTGCACCTACAACAGAAATTCTGCAACTTTTTCCTAAGTCCAAAACTTCCCGAAACACATCCAAAACACACCCGAGCCCTTGGGGCTCCTAACCAAACATACACACGACCTCAAAAATATCCTACGGACTTAACCGAGCAATCAAATCGCCAAAATAACAGCATATACATCAAATTAAACCTCGAAATCCAAGTTTTCTTCCAAATTTCATAAAACATCAAAATTTTCATTTTAAGTCTGAAACACGTCAAACGACGTCCGTTTTCAACCAAACTTTACAGAAAGTACTTAAACCATATATAAGACCTGTACCGGGTACCGGAACCAAAATACGAGCCCGATACCATAGCTTTTTAATCAGATTTCATTTCTAATTTCCTTAAATATTTTCAGGAAACAATTTTACTCAAAAATTCATTTCTCGGGCTTGGGACCTCGAAATTTGATTCCGGGCATATGCCTAAGTCCCATATTTTCCTACGGACCCTCCGAGACTGTCAAATCATGGGTCCGAGTCTGTTAACCCAAAATGTTGACAAAAGTCAAATTTATTCATTTTAACATCAAAATTTAGCATTTTTCACAGAATTTCATATTTAGACTTTCCGTTACACGCTCGGACTACGCACGTAAATCGAGGTAAACCTAAATGAGGTTTTCAAGGCCTCAGAGTCATAGAATTCGATTTAAAACAAGTGATGACCATTTGGGTCATCACATTCTCCACGTCTAAAACAAACATTCGTTCTCGAACGGACAAAAGAAAGAAGTGCCTGAGTCAGGGAAAAGATGGGGGTAACGGCTCCGCATATCGGACTCGGACACCCAGGTCGATGCCTCAGGAGGCTGACCTTTCCACTGAACACGAATAGAGGGGAAACTCTTGGATCTCAACTGACGAACCTGCCGGTCTAGAATAGCTACCGGCTCCTCCTCATAAGACAAGTCCTTGTCCAACTGGACAGTGCTGAAATCTAACACGTGCGCTGGATCGCCGTGATACCTCCGAAGCATGGACACATGGAAACTGGATGCACGGCTGACAAGCTAGGAGGCAATGCATGTCTATAAGCCACCTCTCCCACTCGATCAAGGATCTCAAATGGACCAATGAATCTAGGGCTAAGCTTTCCCTTCTTCCCAAATCTCATCATGCCCTTCATAGGCGACACCCGGAGCAATACCCGCTCACCAACCATGAAAGCTACATCTCGAACCTTACAATCTGCTTAGCTCTTTTGCCTGGACTGAGCTGAACGAAGCCTATCTTGAATGATCTGAACCTTATCCAAGGACTCCTAAACCAAATTTGTACCCAACAACCGAGCCTCTCCCGACTCAAACCATCCGACCGCAGATCGACATCACCTACCATATAAAGCCTCATAAGGAGCCATCTGAATGCTCGACTGGTAGCTGTTGTTGTAGGCAAACTCCGCTAAAGGCAAAAACTGATCCCACAAACCTCTAAAGTCAATAACACAAGCTCGGAGCATATCCTCCAAAATCCGAATAGTTCACTCGGACTGACCGTCTCTCTGGGGATGAAATGATGTGCTCAACTCAACCCGTGTGCCCAACTCTTGCTGAACTTCTTGCCAGAAGTGCGAGATAAACTATGTACCCCGGTCCGAAATGATAGATATGGGCACACCATGAAGGCGAACAACCTCCCGAATATAGATCTCAGCCAACCTCTCAGAAGAATAGGAGACTGCCACAAGAATGAAATGTGCTGACTTGGTCAACCTATCAACAATGACCCATACTACGTTGAATTTCTTCCGAGTCTGCGGAAGTCCAGTAACAAAATCCATAGTGATCTGCTCCCACTTCCACTCGGGAAGCTCAATCCTCTAAAATAGACCACCAGGCCTCTGATGCTCATACTTAACATGCTGACCATTCAAACAACGAGCCACATATGCTATAATATTTTTCTTCATTCTACGCCACCAATAATGTTGCTGCAAATCTTGATACATCTTCACGGCGCCCGGATGAATAGAGTACCGGCAACTATGGGCCTCCTCTAAAATCAACTCTCGGAGCCCATCCACATTAGGCACACAAACTCGACCCAGCAATCTCGAAACTCCATCACCATCTATGGTAACCTGCCTGGAACCTCCATGCTACATCGTGTCTCTACGGATACACAAATAGGGATCATTATACTGCCGATCACGGATACGCTCCAATAAGGAAGAGCGAGCGACCGTGCAAGCCAAAATACGACTGGGCTCAGAAACATCCAGTCTCACGAACTGATTGGCTAAAGCCTGAACATCCAAAGTAAGCGGCCTCTCACCGACCGGAATATAAGCAAGACTGCCCATACTTGCTGACTTTCTGCTCAAGGCATCGGCCACCACATTGGCCTTCCCCGGATGATATAAAATGGTGATATCATAATCCTTCAACAACTCCAACCATCTCCTCTGCCTCAAATTTAACTCCTTTTGCTTGAACAGATACTAAAGACTCTTATGATTAGTGAATACCTCACATGCCACACCATACAGATAATGCCTCCAAATCTTTAATGTGTGAACAATGGCTGCCAACTCTAAATCACGCACCAGATAGTTCTTCTCATGAATCTTCAACTGCCTCAAAGTATAAGCAATGACCTTGCCATCCTGCATCAACACTACACCAAGCCCAATGCGAGAAGCATCACAGTAAACTATATAAGGCCCTGAACCTGTGGGCAAAACCAACACCGGTGACGTAGCCAGAGTTGTCTTGAGCTTCTGAAAGCTCGCCTCGCACTCATCTGACCACCTGAACTAGGAATCCTTCTAGGTCAATCTGGTCATCGGGGCTGAAACAGCTGAAAACCTCTCCATGAACCGATGGTAGTAACCAGCCAATCCCAAGAAACTCCGAATCTCTGTAGCTGATACTGGTCTAGGCCAGTTCTCGACTGCCTCAATCTTCTTCGGATCGACTTGAATACCCTCTGCTGATATAATGTGACCCAAAAATGTAACTGAACTCTGCCAGAACTCACACTTTGAGAACTTGGCATATAACTGACTATCCCTTAGAGTTTTAGGAACCACTCTAAGGTTCTGCTCGTGCTCCTCCTGGCTGCGGGAATATACCAATATATCGTCAATGAAGACTATTACGAATGAATCAAGATAAGGCCTGAACACTCGGTTCATCAAATCCATAAAAGTTGCTTGGGCATTTGTCAATCTGAATGACATAACCAAGAACTCACAATGCCCATACCGAGTGCAAAAAGCTGTCTTAGGGACATCGGATGCCCTAATCCTCAACTGATGGTAGCCAGATCTCAAGTCAATCTTTGAAAATACCTTGGCACCCTGAAGCTGATCGAATAAATCATCAATCCTTGGCAGTGGATATATATTCTTGATTGTTACCTTGTTCAATTGCCGGTAATCAATACACATTCTCATTGACCCATCCTTCTTCTTGACAAATAACACTGGCGCACCCCAAGGCGAAGCACTGGGTCTAATGAAACCCTTCTCAAGCAAGTCCTGCAACTGGTCCTTTAACTTTTTCAATTCCGGTGGGGCCATATGATATGGCGGGATAGAAATGGGCTGAGTGATCGGAGCCACATCAATGCAAAAATCAATATCCCTGTCGGGTGGCATGCCCGGCAGGTCTGAAGGGAAAATATTAGGAAACTCTCCAACAACGGGCACGGTATCAATGGAAGGGACCTCAGCACTGGAATCATGAACATAAGCCAAGTAGGCATTACATACGAGATAACATTGCGGGTAGTATGACCCGGAGTACCTCTCCACTCTAAGCGAGGCATACCCGACAAAGCTAAGGTCACAGTCTTGGCATGACATTCCAAGATAGCATGGTACGTGGACAACTAGTCCATCCCTAATATAACATCAAATTCGACCATATATAAAAGCAACAAATCAACACGGGTCTCAAGACCCCCAATCACCACAATACAGGAGCGATGAACTCGAACGATCATAATAGAATCATCCACCGGTGTAGACACATAAACAGGTATACTCAGTTGATCACTAGGTAGATACAGGTACGGTGCAAAATAAGAGGACACATACGAATACGTAGACCCTAGATCAAATAGCACTGAAGCCTATCTATCACAAACGAGAATTGTACCTGTAATGACTACATCTGAAGACTCAGCATCTAGCCTGGCTGGAAGAGCATAACATAGGGGCTGGGCCCCACCACCCTAAACCATATCTCTGGGATGACCTGCTTCTGGCTGGCCTCCACCTCTGGCAGTCTGAGCTCCACCTCTAGGACCTCTACCTCCACCTCTAGCACCTCTACCCCCGTCTCTAGCTGGCTGGGTTGGCTGTGGAACACCTAGTGCCTGAACCATGGCACAAAAATCCTGGTGCTGAGAACTGCTCAATGATCGAGGGCAAAACCTGGCAATATGACCCGTGACGCCACAAGTGTAATAAGACCTCGGCTGCTGAGTCTGCTGGCCCTGTCAACCTGAATGACCACCACGGAAACTCTGAAGCGGCGGTGCACTGATGGGAGCTGGCGGTGCACTGTAAGGCTGCTGATCAAAATAGTACATCTGAGAACCACGACCACCTAAAGTACCATGTGAAACCTGGAGAGCTGACTGAAAAGGCTTGGGAGGATGACCTATTCCATACGAATCTCTACCTCCAGATGAGGTACCACTGAATCTGCCTGAGTGACGAGCCCTGTTTTCCGACCCATGACCTCCTCCCTGTGATAGAACCATCTTAACTCGGCGGGCCATATTGTCCGCCTCTTAAAAAGTGATCTCGCTCCCGGCCTCCTTGGCCATCTGAAGACGAATCGGCTGGATAAGACCATCAATAAACCTCCTCACCCTCTCTCTCTCTCGGTGGGGAGTATGATAAGAGCATGGTGAGCTAGATCAATGAACCTAGTCTCATACTGAGCGACTGTCATCGAACCCTACTGAAGGTGCTCAAATTGCCTCCGAAAGGCCTCCTTCTGAGTCAGGGGGAGAAACTTCTCTAGAAATAACGTTGTATACTGCTCCCAAGTCAATGAAGGTGAACCGGCTGGTCTAATTAAGAAATAATCCCTCCACTAAGTCTTGGCGGATCTAGACAGACGAAATGTAGAAAAATCAACTCTATTAGTCTCAACGATCCCCATGTTCCGAAGAACCTCATGACAACTATCCAAATAATCCTGGGGATCTTCAGTAGATGCACCGCTGAATGTAGTAGTGAAGATCTTGGTGAACCTATCCGGCCTCCACAAAGTATCGGCGGACATAGCCGCTCCATCGCCGGGCTGAGCTGCTACACCTGGCTGAACTGCCATAGCTGGCTGAACCACTGGAACTTGAACCTGGGGAGCTACTGGCTCCGGAGTGCGCATAGCAGGAGTCTGAGCTCCTCCTCCTCCATCCTGAGAAGTGGCTGGTGCTACAGGAAGCAATCCTGCTCGGGTGACACTCTCCATGAGGCCCACCAATCGGATTAGAGCATCCTGAAGAACTGGGGTAACAATAAACCCCTCTAGGACCTGAGTTGGGCCTACCAGAACTGCTGGGGCTGGAACCTCCTCCTCCTCGAAATCAACATGACGCTCCGCCAATGGTGCTGCTGCCCGGGGTTGAGCTCTACCCCTACCTTGGCCTATGGCATGGCCTCGACCTCGCCCTCTGCCCCTAGTGAAAGCTGCATGGGGCTCGGACTGTTGATCAGTAGATGAGGAAGTGTGTGTTCTGGCCATCTGCGAAAGAAAAAATTAGAATTTCAATTAGCATTGAGAAATCAAACCTCATAACAAGAAAGATCAAAGGTGAAACTTTTCCTAACTCTGTAGCCTCTGGGGATAAATACAGACGTCTTTGTACCGATCCCTCAGACTCTACTAAGCTTGTCCGTGAGTTGTGAGACCTATGTAACCTAGGGCTCTGATACCAACTTGTCACGACCCGAATTTTCCACCCTCGGGAGTCGTGATAGCGCCTACTAATGAGAGCTAGGCAGGCCGGCCCTTAACTACATTTATCATTAACAAATTATTTATTTTATCAATTAACAATGATACTATAAAATACCATGGAATAAATCAAACGAGCGGAAGACTTAAATTAATAAAATTGAATGAAAATGCGGAAAATTCAACATAAACCTCTACCCAAGAACTGGTGTCACATTACTCACGAACTACTAAGAGTGCTAAATACAACCATTTGTAAGAAAATATAATTGTTTGTCTCCAAATACATGAGATAACAGACTGAAATAAAGATAGAAGAGACGTTGGGCCTACGAACGCTTACAAGGCTACCTCGGTGCCTCGCTGGTCTGAATGCTAACACCCGCACTACTGTTGCTGCTGTCCGAAACCTGGATCTGTGCAAAAAAACATAAAGTGTAGTATCAGTACAACCAACCCCATATGCTGGTAAGTGCCTAGCCTAACCTCGGCGAAGTAGTGACGAGGCTAGGACCAGACCACCAAGTAACCTGTGCGGTTCAAATATATATATACAGCGGAAAAGAAATAAAGAAAATAACCAGTCAATGTGGGAAGGGGAAACATGTCGTAGGGAGGTAACAGTTTCAAGTACAAATCCTCAATAACAGAAAGAAACTACAAAGTCAAAAATATCAACAAGTATAAAAAAGAAATCAATAATTTGCACGGCATCACCCTTCGTGCTTTTACTCTCTTTCTCGCCCAAGCAATGTATATAATAAAATTGTGCACGGCATCTCCCTTCGTGCTTTTACTCTCGTCCTCACCAAACCAATTGTATCATAATAACGTGCACGTCATCACCCTTCGTGATTTTACTCTTTTTCATCACAATATAATCAATGGATATCGGTACAGAATGGCACATCGTACGTCACGGCATCACCCTTCGTGCTTTACACTCTTTCCTCACAATAACAAACAATGCATGGCATCACCCTTCGTGCTTTATCATTCTCCCTCACCCAAACAACAATCATAAATAATGGGCAAGGAAGTAAACATAATAATAATAGGAAACCCGGCAAGGGAACAACAATTAATAATCTCAATATCCCGGCAAGGGAAATAATCAATATAGCAACAATAACCCGGCAAGGGTACATTTTAGGTATTTATTTCTCTTCCTTTCACTTTCATTTCATAACTCACTCTATCGTTTGAGCCATTGCTCCAAAGTGTTCAATTATCTCATATACTTTCTCAATTCCTATTATAACTTGAGCCAATGCTCCTCGGAGTTCAAATATCACAATTTCTTTCACATGCTCTTTACAACAAATAGAAATCATCAATTAAGCATGGAAGATACAACAAGATCAGAATATTCGCAATATAAAGACTCATGGTCATGCTAGACACCAACATATAGAAACTCGTCACCATGCCTATACGTCATACTCGAAAAATAGCAAGTAGCAAAAAAGACTCAACTCCTATTCCCTCAAGCTAAGGTTAGACCAAGCACTTACCTCAAATTTCCACGTCCAACTCAATCCTCGAACACCGCCTTTCCTTTCGAATTTGGATCCAATACAATAGTATCTATACATAATTGACTTAATAACATCAATAATTTCTAAACAATATGAACCTAATGCTTTCAACCACACTCTACAGAAAGTGCTTAAACCATATATAAGACTTGTACCGGGCGCTGAAACCAAAATACGGGCCCTATACCATAGCTTTTTAATCAGATTTTATTTCCAATTTCCTTAAATATTTTCAGAAAACAATTTTAGTCTAAAATTCATTTCTTGGGCTTGGGACCTCGGAATTCGATTCCGGGCATATGACCAAGTCCCATATTTTCTACGGACCCTCCGGGACCGTCAAATCACGGGTCCGGGTTCGTTTATCCAAAATATTGACCGAAGTCTTATTTATTCATTTTAACATTAAAATTTAGTATTTTTCAAAAAATTTCATATTTAGACTTTTCGGCTACGCGCCCGAACTATGCACGCAAATCGAGGCGACCCTAAATGAGGTTTTCAAGGCCTCTGAATCATAGAATTTGATTTAAAACAAGTGATGACCGTTTGGGTCATCACAAAACAGTGCCTTGACCAGCCATTATGCAAATGTCCTTTGTCCTTTTTTATGGCTGGACTCAGAATTCCTGCAAACAGATTAATTTATTTTTGGTACCCAAATCTTTTTGGTTCCTTCATGGTTAGTAGATTGTATAATTCGGGATGCATGTAACTGTTTTGGTCTCCAAACATATTTCACTCTAACATAACTTTTGGCATGGATGCATGCAAATACTTTATGTCCAGAATTACCACAATACTGGCATGTAATATGAGAAGAAGATTGTTTACTGATACCTAGGGATTTGATGCATTTTATACTCTTTCTTGCTTACGCTTTGATCATAAATTCATACAAAATAGTTCCAAAAGGCTCATAAGTTGTGCTTGATTGCAAGTTTGATCAATGAAGTGACAAGATGTCAAAGATCGGCTCAAAAGGAGTGAAATCTACATAAGTACCAAAGACAAGACAAAATCGAGGAAAATCAGGCCTAGTGCGACCACACTACACTTTATGCGGTCCGCACTAGGTAGATTCAGAGACTTGGATTTTCAAGGCATTGCGGCCAGCACTGAAGGCACCATGGCCGCACTACCATTCTGTGCAGTCCGTAGAACCAAACTTCAGAGAGATGCCATGTTCAGAAGATGAAGCTTGTGCGGTCCGCAGTCCATTCTGTGCGGACCATATTAGAAGCCTCCACGGCCACGATCCATTCTGCGCGGTCCGCAGTCCATTCTGCGCGGTCCGTGAAGCCTCGGTTCAGAGAGTTGAATTTGCAGAGTCAAGAGCCTAGTGCATCCGCACACCATTTTGTGCAGTCCGCACTGACCCTACAGGGGCATTTTTGTCCAGTTTTTCTAGCTTAGTATAAATAGAACCTTTTTCCATTTTTAGGGTATCGGATATTATCAGACATTAGCTGCGCTCGTGAGAAGACCTTTTGTAGCCATTTTGGTCACTTTTACTTAGTTTTAATCATTGAATCTTTATATCTACTTTAGTAATTAATTAATATGTCTTTATCTTCATCTATTTCTCTGATTTTATCTTCAAGCATGAGTAGCTAGACCCATTAGCTAGGGTTGTGGCTCAACCCTAGTGTGGGTAATTGATGGCTATTGTGATTTAATGTTAGATTGAATATGGGTGTTTGTTATTTGGGTCAATTTTATGGTTTAATTTATGAATTAGTGGTTGCAGACACTAGTTTGTGCTAAGTTGATTTGGGCTCTTCTTGAGAAAGAAAGCCTAAGTCTCCAAAATTGACTCAACAAGGAATTAGGATGGACTCAAGAGATTTGATAGTCCCAATTAAAGGGTTAAACCTCGAGAGAGTAATTACCCGACTTGAACCCTAGTTGCTTGGGCGATTATGCATACCCAATTGGTCTTGAGAAAGTTAATTAGGTAAAACCACTCTTTCTACCGAGAGGTGTATAGTGGGTAATATCGAGCAATGGTTATAACATATTCCCCAATCATGTCAATCATGCCTTAGATGCAATTACCCGTCAATTGGCCACCTAGGTGAAAGTCACTACCCTAGTGCCTTTTAAACCATTAGATACAACTTGTACCAATTCTCTCTTAGTTTAATTTAGTTGCAATTATACTTTGTAGTTTGATCATAGTAGAATAGAAAGAAAACCCTAAAATGAATAGAAGTGTTATTTGGAACAAATACGCAATTCGAGCCTAAATAGATACCTGACTGCATTCCTAGCTCCCTGTGGAAATCGATTCCGACCCACAAATCGGGTAAAGCTATTACGACCCTCTCTCGCTACTTTTTAGTGGTGCAGAGTAGGCAGCGATCATTTACCTACAACTGTCTTATTAGTTGACTTGGAGCTTTCCTCAATTAACTTGTTCAAAGTAGGACGTTTACTAGTAGATCCCTTTTCAGTCGACTTATAGCTGTTAAGCCAAGGAGATGACTTTGATCGATCAAAGTAATGGCTGGGGGATCTGTGCAAGCTGCTTATTTATTTGCGAAGCTCAAAATTTTCTTCTTGAAGTAAGTTGTTCTCCACCAGATATTCTTTAAGTTGAGTATCCCACTCATTCTTTTCATTTCTCAACTTGTTATATTCTTCAATTGGATCTCCCAATCTTTCTTCTCATGCGTCAGCTCTTTCTTCTCATGCGTCAGCTTCTTATATTCTTCAAGTTGGATCTCCCAATTCTTTTTCTCCTTACTCAACTTATTATATTCATTTAGAACTTTCTTACATCCATTGAGAACTAATTCGATATCCACCGACAATTCATCACATTTATCGCAATACGTAGTAGGAGTGGGGCATACCTTGTTAATTTCTCCCATTGCCATGAAAGATTGATTCTCCATTCTTTCGTGATTGTTTTCTTCTTCATATTCATACTCGTCACTCCAAGATTTGTGATTCTTTTTCTTGAGATCACAATCCAGAATAGCATTAAAGTACGCCTCGTCAATTTCTTCTCTTTTCTTGAGACATATGTTTGTCATTTCTTCTTGATCATCCTCGTCGCTCCAAGTTGAGATTCTATAATTTTTCTTATTGATGTTGGGACATTTTAATTTCATATGTCCAGGTTTACCATATTTGTAGCAGTATATGTTCTCTTGTTGTTGAACCTCATTATTCTGATTCTTTTGATGATTCTGGATGGATTGAGATTTTTTATTCTGCTTCTTTCTACTCTTCCTTTTTCTCGTCCTGGGTATCACACCCAAGTCTTCTCGATCTTCATCATTTTTAGATTCTTTAAGAGTTGACGTGGATTCAATTTCCTTAACTTTGTTGGCGTCCCCGTGGATATTTTCCAATTTATCCCATATATCTTTAGCAGTCTCACGGGTGAATATTCTCTTATATTCTTCTTCACTAATCTCACAATAGAGCATGTTGATTGCTCTAGCATTTGTTTGTATAATATCCAACTATTTTTTTGTGTAGTCAAATATGGATGCCCTTTTTACTAGCTTCTTTCCATCACTGTTGTGTATGGTCCCAACAATCTGATGACCTGCCATGGATCTTTTCTCACTTGCTGTTAAGCAAAAAAAATAAAGATGTGAGACCTGCTCTGATACCAATTGAAAGTACAAGAGGGGGGTGAATTGTAGCCTTTTTAAATTTCTAGTTGTTTATTCTTCAGGTCTAGTCGACTTATGCGGAGACAGCCTTCACGGAACTGTTAGTCTTTCTATTAAAACAAGTGTTAATCACAATAAATTGTAAAGGAACAGAATATAATACGAGAGCGATAAAGTAAATGACACCGGAAATTTTATACTGGTTCGGAACCAATGTGGTATCCTAATCCAGTCCTCTTGGGTTGCAAGAGTGTTGTCTTTTAGAGCTCTTTGTAAATTAAATTGAGTACAGCCTTTGTGATTTTCAGCGATCACCACCAATGCTGACAGGGTTGGTTTTCACTTGCTCACCAACAATGACTCTCTCGTTTTCACTCGCTTGCCAAAGAAACGAACAATGACACAACCTCTAGGACACACTACATCTCCAATATTTTTCTGTCTCTCTTCTCGCTTTTGTGTACACGGTAAATCTACTAAAGTGAATTACAATACTTGTTAAGAATAGAATAAAGAACTTGTAGTTTGATAGACAATTTGTATAGAAGGTTGCTTGAATATTCTTCTCGGTTCCTCTTCAACTTATATTGTTGCCTCCAATATGACTGTTGCTGATTTTTCTCATTAAATACAAGATATAATGGTCAATGTGATATATGATGGCTTTCCTTCTTAAGGAAATCTTCTTTTTGCTCCTTTAACAGATTCTTCCTAATCTTGATTCTTTCCAACAAATAAATATTCTTTCCTTGTGTAGTAAATCCTAGGCAATCTTTTTATTCCATCCAAATTGCTTCTTCTTTTCTTCATAATTGTAAATATCCTTTCAGAGCTTTGCTTCTCTTCCTTTATAGTCAATCTTGGCTTGATGCTTGCCTCTTGACTTATGGAAATAAAATCTCGCTTTGTCTCCTTTTTTTTCTTTCAAGATTGATTTGTTGCTTCCTTCTTTACATAGATCTTGAAAATATAATTTATTTCCATATCAAAATCTTATAGTGACTTGGAAAATCTTTTCAATATTCTTGCCTTGAGATAGTAGTAAAACTAAGCACTTCTCTTTCAAACTCGTAGTATATATATCCAAAATTGAATAGGATATCTTCCTTCAAGAATATATAATATCTTCCTATATTATTTATTGCAGGAGAAAATTATATATTCCTTCGTACAGTTCGAGACCATTCAAGAACTTTTTTCACACAATTAACGAATTGCAAGCCACTATACTCTCACTTTTGTCTTTAGCCGAGAACGTAGGGTTTGCTGTTTACGATCTCTCTCCAATACTTGCTGGTAAGTTTTCAGATGTAGAATTGGTATAAACTGACTTTTAAAGTTTCTAAGATTACGCTTATTCTAGCTTCTCATGTTCAGAATTTTGGGATATTATAATGATAGTTAGGCCTGAATTAGACTTCTGATGCTTGTGCTGTGGGATAATCATCCTATTATATATTGCAATACACTCTCAGATTCTTCACGTTTTAAGTTACGGCTATTTATATACGATGTGTGCGTTTCACTGCAAGCTCTTTGATTTATCCATTAAAGAGGAGAATCCATTCAATCTGAAAAGAATTCCAAACCTCCTAATTTGAATTCCAGTTATAGATTATATAGTTACTGCGATTGTAATTATCCACATGCTCTAATTTTTCTACATTAAAGATTGAAAAGGGACTCGAAGAAAGTCTAGTAATTACATAGGCTACCTTGTTCCTTATGTTTTAGATTTCTTTCTTCACTGTGTTTGTACTTTAATATAACATAGTATACGATTTGCCTGAGCATTTTGGAATTAAACTTGCAGCAGTTATCAGCCAAACAAAATGACTACTTCTGAAGAAACTAAATTGAGCATGAAGCTTTTGATTGACACCACGACTCACAAAGTCCTATTTGCTGAAGCTGAAAAGGATTGTGTTGATTTCCTTTTCCATATTCTCTCATTGCCAGTGGGAACTGTCACTAGGCTTCTTAAGGAGAAAGAAATGAAATGTGGATGCTTGCCTAACCTCTATGCAAGCGTAGAAAATCTTAATGACAAATACATTCAATCAAACCAATGCAAGGATGTCCATTTAAAAACAATGTCTTCAGCTGGAAATATCACTTCAGTTCCTTTTCTATTGCTTAATGATGTTCTGACGACACAGAAAACTTTCTATTGTTGTTCAAACAGTAGCGCCCACTTTACTGTTTCTGATGACCCTAGAGCTCTATGTCCAACTTCAGTGGCGTACGCAGAATTTTTCATAAGCGGTGTCACGATTTTAAACAGTGAACAACTAATAATTTATTATAATAATATAATATTAAAAAATATAGTAGTTAGAATTGTATTATTAAAACACAACTCAAGAATATTACTAAATATGAACTATTGTTTTTTAAAATGTTAGAATTGTATTATTAAAACACAACTCAAGAATATTACTAAATATGAACTATTGTTTTTTAAAATGTATTCAAACAACCTCATTAAAAATAATACTAAATGCCTTTTTTATATATAAAACACCTGACCCCAAATTCATTTGTAGATGAAGCTCAAAAAGTGTTATAACAAGTAAGGAAGCCCTGTAGAGATCGAACTTGTGACCCCCACCATCGTAAATGAACCTTTAAACCAGATAAGCTACCCAATTGTTTGGGTCAAGTGGTGTCACTTTATTGAAATTAACTATTATATTTCTTTCGAATTTTAATTATATACATATTTAATAAAAATTTCCGACCAAGCGGTGTCACGTGACACCGCTTGGGTCAAGGTGGATCCGCCCATGCCAACTTGTCGATGTGTTATGTCAAGAAATTTGAGGTATGTTGCTCCACCGGATTCGAACGAAGCTAAGGCAGCTACAGGGGGTTTTGTGAAGGATGTTATGATATATATGGTGACAGATGACTTGGTGGTTACGCCAATGTCCACCATTTCTAGCATTTCCCTCCTTAACAAGTTTAGTGTCAGGGACATTGCTATGTTGCGGGAGGAAGTAGTAAGTTTTGGAATGGAAGAGGTAATCAATTATACTTGATAATTAAAGAAATTTTATACTATCACTGTGTTTTAATCTATTGTAGCATGTTTGTAGTTGTTTTTTAGGTGAACTAATAGTATTGAAATATGGTTACACTATTCATGTGTTTGAAATAAACTCAATAAATTGTTGCTTGTTTGATGTTTCTTTTTGTATTTCTTTATTTCTTTGGATTAGCAAACTCCTATTATCATTTTGCAGGCACTGGAGTTGCTGAAAGCATCATTCGAGTCAAGAACAGTTCTAACAAGTGTTTTCATGAGCCGCATAAAAGTGGAGAAATAGTCGTAAGATAGTTAGATAGGCAAAACAAAAATATTACTAATTGTGTGACCAAGTAATCCAAACAAACTATTAAAAGAGTGCAAAATAATATTACATTTGTGGAT
>MU721987.1:0-14190 GCA_026770625.1 Nicotiana glauca
CATGCTTATTATAAACTCTTCGCATATTAATTGACCCTAGTAAGTATCAAGTCGACCTCTCGTCTCTACTTCTTCAAGATTAGACGGGATACTCACTGGGTACATATTATTTTATGTACTCATACTACACTTATGTACTTAATTGTACAGGATCTGAGGCTAGTGGATCTGGTTATCATTCCAGTGCGTATCCGTGAGCAGACTTGGGACTTCTACGGTGAGCTGCTTTCCCTCCATGTCGACTCGCAGCCGTAGAATTCTTTCTTGTATTTGTACTCTCTGTCTATTTGGACTCAGACAGTAGGATAGAATGATATTCTTTTGGATATATATATTCTACTAGTTGCACGTATCTTGTGACACCAGGTTCTGGCACACACTTTGGTAGACGATTATTTTGGGTTGTGTCATTATATCACTTACAATATTTCACTCTTCTGGTTTAAATTCCAAGTTAAGTATTTATTCCACTTCTTTTTAATTAAAAGCAACATATGAATTTTAGCAATGTTCCGCAATGGCTTGTCTGACAAGGTACTTAGGAGCCCTCATGACCTATTGTGGAAGTGGGTCGTGACAATATGGTATCAAAACTCTAGGTTCACGTAGGTCTCACGAGTTATGGGCAAACCTGATAGAGTCTTGTTGATCGGTACGGAGACGTCTGTATTTATCTTCGGGAGGCTATAGGGTATTAGGAAAGACTACTCTTCATTCATTTCCTATCGTGCAGTGCATAGTGTACTAAATTTCCCTCTTCTATTCTTTCACAAATAGTGATAACTCGCATCGTTGATGTTCCGGACCCGGGAGGAGCTGCTCCCCCCATTGCTAAAGGTCGAGGTAGAGGCCGGGGGAGGGCACCGGCCCGTGGTAGGGGACGAGGGCATCCCAGAGTTGTTCCAGTTTCACCGCTGACAGATCCCGTGGAGGACCCTATTATTGAGGAGCAAGGAGAGGTGTTCGCAGCTGAGCCTACCCCGACGGATTTCATGACAGCACCAGGATTTTAGGAGGTAATGGGTCGCATGCTACGGTTCAAGGACACTATGACTCAGGCTAGTTTATTTCCAGTAGACCCGGCTACATCGCAGGAAGGAGGGGGATCCCAGACCCCTACTGCTCAGGATCCAGGTCACGTAGCTGCAGTATATCAGACTTCGGGTGCACTACCCGTGGATGGGGCTCAACCAAGTGCTGCACTGGAACCCTAGCTCAGGCCAGCTGTGGATGGTGATCCTCAGAAGTTATTGGACAGATGGACCAGGATTCATCCTCCGGTCTTTGGGGGTGAGCGTCATGAGGGTGCTCAGGACTTCATAGACAGGTGCAGGGATAGGTTGCACAACATGAGGATATTGGAGTCGCATGGAGTTGACTTCACTACTTTTCAGCTTGAGGGAAGGGCACGCAGATGGTGGCAGTTCTTGTACTCGGCAGACCAGCATGTTCTGCCCCCCTCACTTGGGGTCAGTTCACTCGGTTATTCCTGGATCGATACATTCCGCCCTCTGAGAGGGAAGAGATGCGGTATCAGTTTGAGCACCTAGAATGGGTTCAGATGTCAGTGACCGACTATGAGGCAAGGTTTTCTGAGTTGTCTCGCCATGCACTTATGATACTTCCAACAGAGGCAGAGAGAGTGCGGAGGTTTGTTGCGGGACTACACCCCACCATCCGATCTGGTATAGCTCGAGAGGTAGAAATAGGTATAGGGTACCAACTAGTGGTTGATATTGCACGCATGATTGACGGTTATAGTCTGAGGGGTAGAGAGCAGATGTAGCAGGATAAGAGGGCTAGATTTTCAGGAGAGTTCAGAGGTGCCCCAACTAGGGGTAGAGGCCACTTCGGGAAGGGTCAGCCCAGCAGGCCCTCACACTCAGCACCACCACCCCCTCCCCGAGGTGGTCAGCGAGACCTTATTTAAGTGCAATGCCGGAGGGTTCTTACCTCTCACCAGCTACTCAAGGTTCCTCCGGCGGGTATTCTGGGTATCAGGATTCTTCTAATGCTCCTTTCAGCGCCATGCCAGAGAGTTCCTATCATCCACCAACTATCCCGGGTTCCTCCAATGGGTATTCGGGTCAGCAGACTCGGACTTCAGGGCAGCAGGCTATGGTGCCTAGAGCATGCTACGAGTGTGGAGATCTGGGTCACCTGAAGAGGACTTACCCTAAGCTTCGGGGTAAGGCAGTTCAGCAGGGTCAGCAACTCCAGACTCTGGCACCAGCTGCCCAGCCACCTATAGGTGAAGGGTAGGCAGGTAGAGGCCGTCCTAGAGGTGGAGGCCAGACAGGAAGAGGTCAGCCAGCTACTCCCCAGTCAGGAGGAGGTCAGACAACTGGCGCTCCAGCTAGATTCTATGCTTTTCCGGCCAAGCCAAATGTATTCGCCTCAGATGTCGTCATCACAGGTATTATTTCCATCAGTGGTAGAGATGTTTCAGTATTGTTTGATCCAGGGTCTACCTATTCATATGTGTCACCCCTGTTTGCTCGTTTCCTGGTTATTTCTCCAAAGCCTTTGGGCACTCCTATTCATGTATCCACTCCTGTGGGTGATTCTGTGGTTGTGGATCGGATCTACCGGTCCTGTATGGTCACTTTCTATGGTTTCGATACTAGAGATGATCTTATGTTGCTCGATATGATTGATTTTGACGTCATCCCAGGCATGGATTGGTTATCTCCATATCACGCCGTCCTTGATTGCCATGCCAAGACTGTTTCACTTGTGATGCCAGGATCGCCGAGATTAGAGTAGAAGGGTTCCACAATTGATATGCCTAGCAGGGTTGTTTCTTTCTTGAAGGCTTGACACATGGTCGAGAAGGGGTGTTTGGCCTATCTAGCTTATGTTCGAGACATCACTGCAGAGTCTCCGACGGTTGATTCAGTGCCAGTAGTCTGAGAGTTCACCGATGTTTTTCCTTCTGATATTCCTGGTATGCCTCCGCATTGCGATATTGATTTCGGTATTGATTGGCTCCAGGAACGCAACCTATATCTATTCCATCATACCGTATAGCTCTTAAAGAGTTTAAGGAGCTGAAGGAGCAGTTAGAGGAGTTGTTAGCAAAGGGATTTATCAGGCCCAGTATATCACCTTGGGGTGCACCAGTGCTATTTGTGAAAAAGAAGGATGGGACCATGCGGATGTGCATTGATTACCACCAGTTGAACAAGGTCACCATCAAGAACAAGTACTTGTTGCCTCGTATTGATGGTTTGTTCGACCAACTGCAGGGAGCTAGGGTATTCTCTAAGATTGACCTGAGGTCAGGGTATCATCAACTGAAGATTCAGGACTCAGATGTTTCGAAGATTGCATTCAGGACTAGAAATGGCCACTATGAGTTTCTGCTGATGTCCTTCGGCTTGACTAATGCCCCGGCGGCATTTATGGATCTGATGAATCGGGTATTCAGACCTTATATTGATTCTTTTTTTATCGTCTTTATTGACGACATCTTGATATACTCACGTAGCTTGGAGGAGCATGAGCAGCATCTGAGAGTAGTGCTTCAGACCTTGAGAGGGCAGAAGTTGTATGCTAAGTTCTCCAAGTGTGAGTTTTGGCTTGAGTCAGTGGCATTCTTCGGGCATATTGTGTCCGGAGAGGGTATTAAGGTAGATCCCAAGAAGATTGAGGCAGTTCAGATTGGCCACGTCCCACTTCAGTGACCGAGATCAGGAGTTTCCTGGTGTTAGTGGGTTATTATCGGCGATTTGTGCAGGGCTTCTCATCTATTGCATCACTTTTGACTAGACTGACCTAGAAGGGTACCCCATTCATTTGGTCCGATGATTGCGAGGAGAGCTTTCTGAAGCTCAAGATAGCTTTGACTACGGCACCAGTTCTTGTATTGCCTTCCGGTGCAGGGATGTATACGGTATATTGTGATGCTTCACACGTTGCTTTGGGATGTGTGTTGATGCAGGAGGGCGAGTTATTGCGTATGCTTCATGTCAGCTGAAGATTCATGAGAAAAATTACCTCGATGCAAGATCTGGAATTGGAAGCGATTATTCATGCTCTTAAGCTATGGAGGCACTATTTGTATGGGGTGCCTTGTGAGGTTTACACCGATCACCGCAGCTTACAGTATTTGTTCAGGCAGAGGGTTCTCAATTTGAGACAGCATAGGTGGCTTGAGTTGCTAAAGGATTATGATATTACCATTCTTTATCATCCAGGCAAGGCGAATGTGGTCGCAAATGCCTTGAGCAGAAAGGTAGA
This sequence comes from Nicotiana glauca, assembly GCA_026770625.1. Classification (NCBI taxonomy): domain Eukaryota; kingdom Viridiplantae; phylum Streptophyta; class Magnoliopsida; order Solanales; family Solanaceae; genus Nicotiana; species Nicotiana glauca. The sequence continues at coordinate 4,243 of MU721987.1, forward strand.
GAGTATGGGTAGCTTGGCATTCATTCCAGAGAGGAGAGGCCCCTAGCTCTGGACATCCAGTCCTTAGCTAACAAACTTGTGAGGTTGGACATTTCAGAGTCCAGCCGAGTTCTAGCATGTGTGGTTGCTCAGCCCTCGCTATTGGGGGAGATTAAGGCCTGATAGCTTGATGATCCATATTTGGCAGAGAGACGGTACTTCAGGGAGGTACCAAGGAGGTTTCTATTGGCGAGGATGGCATTTTGCGACTCCACGGTCGTCTATGTATTCCTAATATTGATGGTCTGAGGGACAGGATCCTAGAGGAGGCACACAGTTCAAGGTATTATATCCACCTGGGGGTTACGAAGATGTATCGTGATTTAAGGCAGCATTACTGGTGGCGGGGGATGAAGAATGACATAGTGAAGTATGTGACTAAGTGTTTGAATTGCCAACAGGTCAAGTATGAACATCAGAAGCCAGGTGGGCTACTTCATCAGCTGCCCATACCAGAGTGGAAGTGGTAACGTATCACTATGGACTTCGTAGTAGGGTTACCACAGACTTTGCGGAAGGTTGATTCAGTGTGGGTCATTGTGGATAGATTGACCAAGTTGGCCCATTTGATTCTAGTTGTGACTACTTATACAGCGGAGAAGTATGCTCAAATCTATATTCGGGAGATAGTCTGATTGCATGGTGTGCTGGTTTCTATCATATCAGACCGAGGCCCTCAATTCACTTCCCCTTTCTGGAGAGCCATGCAGAGTGAGTTGGGGACTCGCGTAGAGCTTAGCACAGCATTCTATCCTTAGACCGACGGATAGTCAGAACGGATAATGCATATCTTAGAGGATATGCTTAGATCATGTGCGATTGATTTTGGAGGGCAGTGGGATCAGTTCTTGCCTCTAGCAGAGTTTGCATACAACAACAACTATCCATCCATCATAGAGATGGCCCCGTATGAGGCTTTATATGGTTGATGTTGTCGTTCTCCTATCGAGTAGTTTGAGCCTGGTGAGGCTAAATTACTTGGTACAGATTTGGTACAGGATGCCTTGGATAAGGTAAAGTTGATTCAGGAGAGGCTCCGCACAGCTCAGTCCAAACAGAAGAGTTACGCGGATCAGAAGGCGCGTGATGTATCATTCATGATTGGCGAGAAGGTTCTCTTGAAATTTTCGCCCATGAAGGGTATTATGAGGTTTGGGAAGAAGGGCAAGTTGAGCCCAAGGTTTATTGGACCTTTTGAAGTGTTGAGACGGGTTGGGGAGGTTGCTTATGAGCTTGATTTACCCCCCAGTCTATCGGGAATACACCGGTTTTCCATGTTTCGATGCTTCGGAAGTACCATGCCGACCTATCACATGTGTTGGACTTCAATACTATCCAGTTAGATGAGAGTTTGGGCTATGAGGATGAGCCAGTTGCTATTATTGATAGGTAGGATCGCCAGTTGAGGTCCAAGAGGATTTCTGCGGTGAGAGTTCAGTGCAGGGGCCAATCGGTCGAGGAGGTGACCTGGGAGTCCTAGGAGGAGATGCGGAGTATATATCCCTACTTATTCAGCAGTCCAGGTAATTTTCTATGTCCGTTCGAGGACAAACTTTTGTTTAAGAGGTGGAGAATGTAACGACTCGACTGGTCGTTTTGCGTTCCCCGTACCCCTAAATAAAGCCTCCCGTACTTGCTTTAGCTAATTTATGACTTGCGGGGGCGATTGGTTCGGCAGTTGGAAGAGTTTTGAGTAAAAATATGTCCATTTGGTTCTTTAAGTTTTTCTTAAAGAACAAGTTTGACTTCGGTCAACATTTTGGAAAAATAGGCCCGGATTCATGATTTGGCAATTTCGAAGGGTCCGTGGGAAAATATGGGACCTGGGTGTATGTCCGGAATTGAATTCCGAGGTCCCTAGCCCGAGTAATGAATTTTTACGTGAAATTGTTAAATTGAAGTTAATAAGAATTAAAGAAACTAAGTAATCATTGATTCCCTAGGTATCAAGCTCGAATTTTAGTTTCGAAGCTTGGTATAGAACCGTAATGTCATTTAAGACTTGCCCGTAAAATTTAGTGCCAATCCAAGTAGTTTAAGGGCGTTTTGACCCGTTAGAGGAGAATTAAGAACTTGAAGATTCAATAGTTTGATTCATTTGGTTTTAGGGGGTGATTCCAAGATTTAGCGTTATTTTGTGAGTTCTGAGGGTTCGAGTAGGTCCGCCTCATGATTTTAGACTTGTCGGTATCTTCGGGCGAGGCTCGGGAGCCCCGAGCGTCAAACGAGCAAGGTTCGAGCTAAGTAAGAAAATTAAAGAAGAGCTGAAGTTGCTGCTTCTGTCATAACCGCATCTGCGGTTCTTAGACCGTAGAACGGTATCGCAAATGCGGTCAGCCCATCACAAAAGCGAAAAGGGCCAGGCCAAGGGAAAACCGCAGAAGCGGTCCGCTTAAGTGGCCCCCAGACTGCAGAAGCGGCCCAACTCCTTAGGCCCAAATCCACATAAGCGGCTCGAAATTCGTAGAAGCGGACCCGCAAAATCGGGCATCTAATCGCAGAAGCGGTCCAGGCTTCTTGGGCCATCTCCGCAAAAGCGAGCCTTTTTCCACAGAATCGGTCATGGCACCGCAGAAGCGGAAATCATTGGGGGCAGAGAGTTCATTTAATTCGAATTCAAATCCATTTATTTCATTCACAACTCCACACTTGGTCGATTTGCGGCTTCCAAAGAGAGGGTTTCAACATAACATTGTAAGGTAAGTTATTACCATTCATCCTTAGCTTCAATACATGTACATTAGGTAGATTAAACACTAAAAAACTAAGTAAAATCAAGGGTTAGATCTAGACGTAGGGTTTTAATAAAACTAAGATTTAATCATGAAGTTTGTTATGAAATGGACTAGAAATCATATATCATTGATCCTTAGGTTGTAGAGAACAATTTCCTTCAAAAAATCTCTGAATTTGGGCAAGTGGGTCCGGGGTTGAAATTTAGGAAACTCATGCAAATGGATAGGGAATTGCTTAAATAGCTAGGATTGATCTTGTAAGCCCTTATTGACTAGTTCTTAATTATTTTAACTAGTTTGGGATCGTTTGGCTCTGAATTGAGAGTTTGGGCTTGTTCTTGGTATCGAAAGTGCGCTTCGGAGTGAGGTGAGTCTCCTTTCTAACCTTGTAAGAGGGAATTATCCCCATAGGTATAGTAACTGAGATAATTGTCATTGTATTCGGGGGCTACATACGCACTAGGTGACGAGAGTCCGTACGTAGTGGCTATTATGTTAAGTCCGGGTAGTTTAGGACCCACAAGTATGCTCTACGTGACATTCTAGTACGTGTTGATTAATTCGGATTTATATGAACTACTTTGAGTAGGAAGAATGAGACTAGAGAATGACCCTTATCCTGTTTGGCTTTTAAAGGAAAATACTTGGTATTTCTGTGTATGGCTACTCCTCATGTACATGTTAATTGTTAATGTTGCTTGTTAATGAGGTTATTTTCTATTTGACCACGTTGCATGGGTGATTCGCGAGCGGGGTAATAGATGCATCTATGGTTCGAGCCATTCGACCCTCGGCAGTGCACAGTTTATCTTATGTTGGACCGGGCCGTATGTTCCACGGTGACTATTTGCATGTGTTTTGCTTAGAAATCCTTGAAGGGCTGAGATACATATTTGCTTAGACTATATACCAGCATTCTTGTTAGTGTTTGGGAAAGAACTGTTACTCCATGATTATTAAATGTAAATATCTTGAGATATCCATGCTTATTATAAACTCTTTGCATATTAATTGACCCTAGTAAGTATCAAGTCGACCTCTCGGCTCTACTTCTTCGAGATTAGACGGTATACTCACTGGATACATATTGTTTTATGTACTCATACTACACTTATGTACTTAATTGTACAGGATCTGAGGCAGGTGGATCTGGTTATCATTCTAGTGCGTATATGTGAGCGGACTTGCGACGTCTACGGTGAGCTGCTTTTCCTCCATGTCAACTCGCAACCGAAGAAGTCTTTCTTGTATTTCTATTTTCTGTCTATTTGGTCTCAGACTGTAGGATAGTATGATATTCTTTTAGATGTATATTCTACTATTTGCCCGTAGCTTGTGACACCAGGTTCTGGCACACACTTTGGTAGACGATTATTTTGGGTTGTGCCATTATATCACTTACAGTATTTTGCTCTTCTGGTTTAAATTCCAAGTTAAGTGTTTATTCCACTTCTTCCTAATTAAAAGCAACATATGAATTTTAGTAATGTTCCGCAATGGCTTGTCTGACAAGGTTGTCAGGCGCCCTCATGACCTATTGTGGAAGTGGGTCGTGACAATTACAATCCTAAAATTGAAAGATCTCTTCGATTGCACAGGAAAGGACAAGCATTATCTTCCCAAAGCATTGCTTGTGAAGGTATGGAGAATCAGGAAGTAGAAAATATCAACCCATGCGAAGTACCACCACCAGTCCAAATAGAAGATCAATTTGATGAAGTGGCGCCAAGGCCAGCAAACAGAATCCTAAGGGATTATGCTAGACTTGACCATTTCAACTGTGAATCTAGTGTCAGAATACCTCCAGTGGCAGCCAACAACTTTGAAATCAGGACTGGCCTGATTCAAACAATTCAACAGTCTTGCATCTTCACTGGAGATGCAAGTGAAGATCCACACAGTCATTTAATTGATTTTTTGGAACTTGTTGAAACTGTTAAGTATAATGGAGTATCCCCTGAAGCAATTAAGTTAAGGATATTTCCTTTTTCTTTAAAAGGAGATGCTAAGACTTGGTTGCGAAGTTTGCCTCAAGGATCAATTACCACATGGGACCAAATGACTCAGAAATTTTTAAATAAATACTTTTCCCATGCTAAACCACAAAGTTAAGACAAGACATATCTAATTTCTTGCAGACTGACACAGAGTCAATTTATTAAGCTTGGGAAAGGTTAAAAGCAATATTAATAAAATGTCCACACCACGATATTCCTAAACATATGCAGTTGTATATTTTTTTCACGGGCTAAAATCCTCTTCTAGAAATGTGATAGATGCAGCTGCAGGAGGTTTGATAATGGGAAAAACAACAGAAGAAGCATTGCAATTATTGAATGAAATTTCTGAGAATGCCATTCGATGGCCATCTGAGCGTATAGTTATCAAGAAGGCTACTACAGTAAATCAGGTTGATGCTTTAAATACACTAACACAACAAATTTTTTCTTTGGCATAAAAGTTTGAAACTTTTCAGGTGAATACACAACAACCAAGCCAATATGAGGCTTGTGACATGTGTGGAAGAAATCATCAGAACCATAAATGTCAAGCAACCAATCACAATGATGAACATGTCAATGTCATGGTTACAAGCAGTATCCTTTTGGAAGTCCAATGGCACAGAAACATCTAGGATTTCAATAGAGCAACCCAAATAGTGCAGAGAACTCTCAAAGCTTCCATAAGCAACAAATACAGGGTCCACCCGGATACCAGAATCCAAACCATGGTCAATCAAACTTTAGACCTTATCAAAAAGCAAGGCCCTATCAGCAAAGGCCTCAACAAGCTCATTAAAGTCTTGATGATATTATGTATAAGTATATTAAGGTCATTGATGAAAAGATGGAGAGCCAAAATTCATCCCTCAAAAATCTGGAAATATAGTTGAGCCAATTGGTAGTTCTTGTTTCAGAAAAGATTCAAGGTCTCTTACCAAGCAATACAGAGAAAAACCCAAAAAATCACCTTAAGGCCATCACCTTACGGTCAGGTAAGGAGCTTGATGAACCATATGCAGACCAGTCAGAACAATAGGTAAACAATGGTAAGAATGTTGAAATACCCTTTGAACCATTTGAAAAGAATGAAGTCAAGAAAAAAGAAGAAGAAAATATTGAAAATTTGACTCCTCTCCCTGTGACTATTCCCTTTCACAAAAAATGAAAAGACAAAAGCTTGACAATCAATTTGCAAAATTTTTGGAGATTTTAAAATAAATTCACATCAATATTCCTTTTACTAATGCTTTGTTATAAATGCCTTCATATGCCAAATTTTTGAAGGAAATTTTGTCAAGTAAAAGAAAATTAGAAGAAGTTTCTATTGTAATGCTTACAGAAAAATGCAGTGCTATACTTCAAAATAAGCTACCACAAAAACTTGGCGATCCTGGTAGTTTTACAATTTCATGCACCTTGGGAGGAGTATATTTTGAAAAAGCACTTTGTGATTCTGGAGCTTCAATAAATTTGATGCCATTTTCTATCTTTAAAAAGTTAGATCTTGGTGAAATAAAGGACACAAGTGTTTCTCTTCAGTTTGCAGATCAAAGTACTAAGAAACCTAAGGGAATAATTGAAAATATACTCGTAAGAGTATATAAGTTTGTTTTCCCTGTAGATTTTATAGTTCTTGAAATGAAAGAATGTCCTAATGAACTAATAATTTTAGGTAGACCATTTCTTGTTACAGGAAGAGAAATTATAGATGTTCATCAAGGACAATTAATTTTAAGAGTTGATGAAGAAAGAGTCATATTTGATATGCAAAAGATACTAAGATATTCAGGAGATAAAACATCATCTTCATATTTTTCAATTGACATGATTAGTTATCTTACAGATGAATTCAAAGATGATCAATTAATTCCAGATTCAATGGAAAGATGCTTAATCAAATCAGGCACCACACAGGACGACGATCCCACAATTAGAAGAGAAGTTGAAATATTTGAAAAAGATTCAGAAGAAAAAGAGATGAAATCCGAAAAAGTTCAATCAAAAATTGAACTCAAAACTCTCCCTTCTCATTTGAAATATGTTTATCTTGAGCAAGAATTACTTCCAGTAATTATTTCATCTTCTCTTACTGCAGAACAAGAAAACAGTTTGATTAAAGTATTGAAAGCACACAAAGGAGCCTTAGGGTAGACTATAGAAGATATTAAAGGGATTAGTCCGGCTATTTGTACACACATAATCCCCATGGAAGATAGCTACAAGCCAATAGTCCAGGCGCAAAGAAGATTGAATCCAGCAATGCAGGAAGTAGTAAAAAAGGAGATCGTTAAGTTGTTGGCAGCAGGAATTATATACCCCATTTCTGACAGCCCGTGGGTAAGTCCCATTCAGGTAGTACCAAAGAAAGGAGGTATGACTGCCATAAAAAATGGAAATAATGAGCTCATACCTACCAGGACTGTTACAAGATGGAGAGTCTGTATTGATTACAGACATATCAATGATGTCACTAGAAAAAATTATTTTCCTTAAACATTTATTGATCAAATGTTAGAAAGAATTGCAGGATATGGTTTTTACTGTTTTCTTGATGGCTACTCAGGATATAATCATATACCAATCGCACCAGAAGATCAAGATAAGACAACATTCACATGCCCTCATGGAACATATGCCTACAGGAGAATGCCATTTGGTCTGTGTAACGCCCCTGCTACATTTCAGCGTTGCATGTCAGCAATTTTTGCTGACATGATTGAAAATTTTCTTGAAATTTTTATGGATGATTTTACACTATTTGGCAAAACATATAAGGATTGTCTTAACCACTTGACTTTAGTTCTTAAAAGATGTGAAGAAACAAACTTAGTTCTGAATTGGGAAAAATGTCATTTTATGGTTACGGAAGGAATTGTTTTAGGACATAAAATCATAGCTAAAGGGATAGATGTTGATAAGGCAAAAATTAATCTTATAGCAGGATTACCCCCTCCCACAACTATGAAAGGAATTAGAAGCTTTCTAGGTCATGCAGGTTTTTACAGACGATTCATAAAAGATTTCTCAAAGATTTCAAAACTGCTGACTAACCTCTTAATGAAAGACATTAAGTTTGATTTTTTAGGTGAATGTGTGAAAGCGTTTGAAACCCTTAAGGAAAAGTTATCAACTACACCTATAGTTGTGTCCCCTGATTGGAACCAACCTTTTGAGGTCATGTGTGATGCTAGTGATACAGCAGTTAGAGTTATTTTAGGCCAACGAAGGGATAATATTTTTCATCCCATTTACTATGCTAGTAGGACATTGAGTGAGACTCAAGTGAATTATGCCACAGCAGTAAAAGAGTTGCTAGCAGTAGTGTTTGCTTTTGATAAATTTCGTTCCTATTTGATAGGAACCAAGGTCACTGTTTTTACTGATCATGCAGCTTTAAAATACCTCTTAGTTAAGAAAGATGCTCGACCTAGATTATTAAGATGGATTTTACTTCTGCAAGAATTTTACCTTGAGATAAATGACAAGAAAGGGATAGAGAACCAAATAGCTGACCATTTGTCTAGATTAGAAAACCCTCCCCTTGAGTTTAATGAGATAAAAGAAGAATTTCCTAATGAACATATTTTTTCAGTTGACACAATTGCGACTCAACCACCCTGGTTTGTAGATATCGCAAACTACTTGGTTGGAAAGTAGATACCGCAAGATTTCTCTTACCAGCAAAGAAAAAAGCTTATATCTTATGCAAAGTATTATCTGTGGGATGAACCTTACTTATTCAAAAATTGTAAGATAATATTATTAGAAGGTGTGTACCTGAAGAAGAGATGAATAAAATTCTATATCAATATCACCATGGAGCAATTGGAGGACATTATGCAGCAAATCGAACAGCTTTTAAAGTTTTAAAAGCCGGATTCTTCTGGCCCACACTCTTTAAAGATGCCCGAGCATATGTAGCACAATGTGACAGGTGTCAGAGAACAGGTAATATTACCAAGAGAGATGAGATTCAACTGCAATCAATACAGGTATGTGAAATATTTGATGTTTGGGGAATAGATTTTATGGGTCCTTTTTATTCTTCTCACTCTTTTGAATATATCCTTGTGGCTGTGGATTACGTGTCAAGATGGATTGAAGCCATCCCCACAAGAAAGAATGATGCTCGTACAGTGTGTAATTTTCTTAGAAAAAATATTTTTACCAAATTTGGCACACCGTGAGTCATCATTAGTGACCAAGGAACTCATTTCATCATTAGGCAATTTTCTGCTTTACTATCAAAATATAATGTGACTCACAAAATAGGAACACCATATCATGCTCAAACTCAAGGGAAAGTTGAGGTTTCCAACCGCGAGTTAAAAAGAATTCTTGAAAAAAATGGTTGGAATCTCAAGAAAAGACTGGGCTTTAAAATTAGATGATGCATTATGGGCATACCGAACGGCATTCAAAATGCCAATTGGAATATCTCCATATAGATTAGTCTTTGGAAAAGCTTGTCATTTGCCCGTAGAATTAGAACATAAAACTTTTTGGGCAATTGAAGCACTGAACTTTGATTTAACCTCTGCTGATAAAAAGCGATTTATTCAGCTTAATGAATTGGAAGAACTGAGATTGGGAGCCTATGAAAATGCTAAAATTTTCAAAGAAAAAATAAAAATATGGCATGACAAGTTGATCCGGCCAAAGAGTTTCAAAATTGGAGATCAGGTACTTCTTTACAATAGCCGACTCAGGTTACTCCCAGGAAAATTAAAATCCAGGTGGACAGGTCCTTACAATATTATAGGTGTTACTATATACGGGACAATTGAAATTCAGAAAAATGGAGGAGACAAATTTAAGGTAAATGGTCACAAGCTAAAATTTTATGTTGGAAGACACTTTGAACAACATCAATCGGTTACATTGATAGAGTGATGAATTCTGCAATTAATAAGTCAAGCTGACGACATTAAACTCAGAACTAAGATACAAAACTCGTAGCCATTGAGGGAGAAGCAGTGGAGCCTCATAAGCCCGGCATAGATTTGGGTAATTAAATGCTTAATCAATTGATCTTTTCAATATCCAGGTTATTGTACAACCAGAACATCTCATGAAGGCCTCTACAAAAACAAAGTCACATGTGCAGGAGTAACTCCATGGTGATCGGTATGCCTAAGTAACTGGTTGATTAACCATTTAATGAATCAATT
>MU721990.1:0-11607 GCA_026770625.1 Nicotiana glauca
TAGAGGATATACATTGGGCGTGATCAAATTTTGGCGCCGTTGCCGGGGAGTTAACGGAATTACCAACTGCCCTTGGTATCAGTGTGTTTTCCACCACATCTATAAGTAGGGGATGCTCGGACATTTAGGAATCATACTCTTCATTGTGTTCCTTTTCGTGCGTTAAAGCGGTATATGAGGTTGCTTTCCTCTAACTAATGCATTGTTCTACCTTTCAGTAAATGGAACCTAAGAAGAAAGCGAGATTTGTCCTGGAAGTCAATGCCCCCTTGGGAGTGGCTGATGTATCCCTACTTGATGCTGCGGGGGAGGGCAACCGCCCTGCTATCACTTTGCCTGGTTCTTCCACTCCAGAGCAGACTACCCCAGTTCCTACACCTACGGAGGGTACCACCATCCCTTCCGCTGATATTCCTGCTCCACCCCTAGCCCCAACTTCTATTTCCGGTATTTTAGATGGAGATCTTAGAGGAGCTATTTAGATGATGACTCAGTTAGTGGCTTCCCAGGTGCAGAGGTCAAATGCTGCAACCACCTCATTTAGCTTGTAAGGGGATTCTTTCAGTTCCAGAGTTAACAGGTTCCTTCAGTTGGACCCTCCGTTGTTCATAGGCACTGACCCTAGAGTAGACCCTTAGGACTTCATTGATGAGATGCATAAGACCCTCCGATTTATGCATGCTACCGAGACGGAAGGAGTGGATTTGGCATCCTATCGTATGAAAGGGGTGGCATATTCCTGGTTCGAGATGTGGGAGGACTCCCGAGAGGAGGGGAGCCCTCCTCCAACAAGATGGAGTGAGTTTGCGGATGCCTTTATAGACCATTTCCTGCCTCCCGAGATGAAGGCAGCCCATGCTGCAGAGTTTAAGACCCTCAAGCAAGGTAGCGGGAGTGTGTGAGAGTATCTTATGGAGTTCGTGTGCCTGTCAAAGTATGATGTCCACATGATGCCGACTATGGAGGCTAGGGTGCATCGATTTGTGCAGGGCCTTTTCCCCTTGGTTATTAATGAGGCTGCCACAGCCTCTCTAAATTCTAACATGAACTATGGAAGGATGGCAGCCTTCGCCCAAGCTACCGAGGCTCGAAAGTTAAAGCATAGAATGGAAGGAGAAGGAAATAACAGGGCTCGATCAGCAGGACACCTTGGAGATTTGTTTGGAGGTAAGGGATCAGTGATACGAAGAGGATCATCATGGCCATTCTAGTCGTATGCTCAATCTCCAGTTGGTGCCTCACCATCAGGGCATGGTCCTTAGCAGAGGAGTCACTTTAGGCCCAGCCAGAATAGTAGGGGGACCCATCATCAAGGACAATTGAGAGGGAGACCCCAGTAGCAGTAGAGGGCCCCATGCCCTAAATATGGGAGAGTACATTCTGGAGTCTACTACCTAGACATGCTAGTATGCTACAGATGCAGGTTGAGAGGCCATATTCAGAGGGACTGTCGTGCGTCCCACCAGGGAACGGGTAGGGGTACATCCCAGTCATCCAGTCATATAGCTGCCACATTTTCAGCACACCTTCCAGCTCGAGGCTCTCCAGCACCCACTGGGTGGGGTGCAGTTAGGGGTGGTGCACAGGGTTCGGGGGGACCCAACCGGTTTTATGCTATGAGTGGTCGTCAGAGTGTAGAGGCCTCCCTAGATGCTGTCACAGATATATTGGCTGTTCAATCTCATGATGTATATGCTTTTATTGATACCGGATCTTCCTTGTCTTATGTTACCCCATATGTTGCTTCAAACTTTGGGATAGAACCGGAACAACTTCATGAGCTGTTCTCCGTATCTATTCCGGTCGGCGAGTCTATTATTGCCACACAAGTTTACAAGGGTTGTTGGTCACAGTGCATGGCCGGGATACCATGGCCGATCTTATTGAACTGGGGATGATCGATTTTGATGTAATAATGGGAATGGATCGCCTTTATTCATGCTTTGCCAAACTTGATTGCCGAACTAGGGTCATGAGACTCGAATTCCCTAACGATCCAGCTATTGAGTAGGAAGGGAATAATGTCATGCTGAAGGTAGGTTTATTTCTTACCTTAAGGCCATAAAGATGATTAGGAAAGGGTGCATTTATCATTTGGTCTGAGTTACGGACACTACAGCTGAGGTGCCTACCCTTGAACCTATGCCAATTGTGAATGAATTTCCCGATGTGTTTCCGAACAACCTCCCTGGGATCCCTCCAGACAGGGAGATTGATTTTGGGAATTATGTGATGCCGAGAACCCAACCTATATCTATTCCACCTTATAGAATGGCACCGGAAGAACTAAAGTAGCTGAAGGAACAACTGAAGGATGTTTTAGAGAAGGGTTTTATTTGACCGAGTGTGTCGCCTTAGGGCACTCCGGTTCTCTTTGTCAGAAAGAAAGATGGGTCGCTGCGAATGTGTATTGACTATCGACAACTTAATAAGGTCACAATAAAAAATAAGTAACCATTGCCAAGGATGGATGACTTGTTTGAACAATTGTAAGGTACTTCATGTTTCTCAAAAATTGACTTCGGTCTGGATATCACCAATTAAAGATAAGGGAGCAGGATATTCCAAAAACAGCTTCCAAAACTCGGTATGGGCACTTTGAATTTTTGGTGATGTCTTTTGGGCTAACAAATTCCCCGACAACATTCATGGATCTTATGAATCGAGTCTTTAAGCCTTTTCTAGACTCCTTTTTGATAGTGTTCATTGACGATATTCTTGTGTATTCCCGAAGTCGGAAGGACTATGCTGGCCATCTCAGGGCGGTTCTGCAGACTCTCTAGCAACATCAGCTGTATGCAAAATTTTCAAAATGTGAATTTTGGCTTGAATCTATTGCATTTTTGGGTCACGTCGTCTCTCGAGAAGGAATTATGGTTGATCCTTAAAAGATTGCAGCAGTGAAGAATTGGCCCAGGCCTACCACTCCAACAGAGATTCGCAGTTTCTTGGATTTGGCTGGGTACTACAGACGATTTGTGGAGGGATTTTCTACTCTTGCCTCTCCCTTGAATAAATTGACCCAGAAAGTAGCTAAGTTCCAGTGGTCCAATGCTTGTGAAAGGAGTTTCTAGGAATTGAAATCTAGACTGACTACAACATCGATATTAACCCTGCCAGAGGGTACAGAGGGATTGGTGTTGTGCTGCGATGCTTCAAGGATCGGGCTTGGGTGTGTGTTAATGCAACATGGCAAGGTTATAGCCTACACTTCTAGGCAACTCAAGAATTATGAAAAGAACTATCCAACTCATGACTTAGAGCTGGCGGCATTGGTGTTCGCGAAAGATTTGGCGTCATTATCTATACGGGGTCCACGTGGATGTATTCATGGACCACAAGAGCATTCAATATATTTTCAAGCAAAAGAGCTAAATCTGAGGTAGAGGAGTGGCTAGAGTTACTCAAGGATTATGACATTGATATTCTCTATCACCTGGGGAAGGCTAACATTGTGGCTGATGCTCTTAGCTGGAAATCTATGGGGAGTTTGGCTTGTTTGAGGGCGGATCAAAGGCCGTTGGCCTAGGAGGTTCATCAATTGGCCAGCTTGGGAGTTTTTCTTGCGGACTCTAATGATGGAGGGGTAGTTGTGCAAAATAGGGCTGAATCGTCGCTTGTGGTAGAGGTGAAGGAAAATCAATTCAACGACCCATTGTTAGTGAATTTGAAAGAGGGGATTTATAAACACAAGACCACAGCTTTTTCCCTTGTTAGGGATGATGGTACCTTAGGTGCCAAGGACGCCTATATGTTCCAGATGTTTACGGTCTTCGGGAAAGAATCATGGCAGAAGCTCACACTTCTAGGTATTCCGTGCACCCCGGTTCTAAAAAAATGTATCATAATCTCAAGGAAGTCTATTGGTGGAATAACATAAAAAGGGATATGGAGGACTTTAAGGCTAGATATCTGAACTGTTAGCAAGTGAAGGCCGAATATTAAGGCCCGGAGGACTAGCTCAAATCATAGAAATTCCAATATGGAAATGGGAGATGATCAATATGGATTATGTGGTAGGGTTTCCATGCACTCCACGTAAGTTTGACTCAATTTGGGTGATTGTTGATCGACTCACAAAATCAACGCACTTCTTGCAAGTCAAATCTACCGACATAGCGGAACAGTATGCTCAGTTATATATCAAGGAAATAGTCAGGTTGCATGGTACTCCGGTCTCAATCATTTCAGATCGAGGGGCTCAATTCACGGCCGACTTTTGGAAGAAATTTCAACAGGGTTTGGGCACGCAGGTAAATCTTAGCACTGATTTTCATCCTTAGACTGATGGGCAAGTAAAGCGGACTATTCAGATGATTAAGGACATGTTACGTGCTTGTACTCTTGATTTCAAAGGTAGCTGGGATGATCATTTGCCACTCATAGAGTTTGCTTATAACAACAACTTCCACGCTAGTATCCAAATGGCACCATTTGAGGCACTGTATGGTAGAAGATGTAGGTCTCCTATTGGGTGGTTCGAAGTTGGGGAAGCTGAATTGATAGGGCCAGACCTTGTGCACCAGGTAGTGGAGAAGGTCAAAATTATTAAGGAAAGATTGAAGACTACTCAGAGTCGCCAAAAGTCTTATTCGGATGTTCGTCGCAGGGATTTGGAATTCAAAGAAGACGATTGGGTATTCTTGAAGGTTTCCCCCATGAAGGGTATCATGCGGTTTGGGAAGAAAGGGAAATTGAGCCCAAGATATATCGGACCATATAGGATCATCCAGCGGACTGGTCAGGTGGCATAAAAGCTTGAGTTGCCACCCAAGATGTCATTGGTACACCCAGTTTTTTATGTGTCTGTGTTGAAGAAAGTAGTGGGAGATCCGTCCACTATCGTGCCGGTTGAAACTATTGAGGTCAATGAAGAGCTATCCTATGAAGAAGTCCCAGTTGCCATTCTTGACAGGCAGGTCCGAAAATTGAGGAATAAGGAAATTACCTCCGTAAAGGTATTATGGCGAAACCAGCAGATTGAGAAAGCCACTTGGGAAGCTGAGGAAGAAATAAAAAGGAAGTACCCACATTTGTTTGTATATCCATGTAATAACTTTCCACCATTTGGTCCCTATGAAATCTGTATCCTTGTTTCAATCTATGTGAAAACTGTTCTGCTTCATCTTGGTTATATGATTGCTATGTGGCCATGGTTAATATTGTAAAGGTCATGTTGTGTCTATGGATTATGTATATGCAGTTAGGACATGTTTTCTGGGGCACTCTGATACGTGGATTCTAACAAAGGGAACTCTGGCAAAATTTTCAGAAATTTAGGGAGTTAGACAAACTCGGAGCTATTGAAATATCCCAAGATTGTGAGAAATTGGGGGTTCATGAGAAACTGCTAGTGAGGGAACCTTAACCCTCATTCGAGGACGAATGATCCTAAGTGGAGAAGAATGTGAGGCTCGTGAAAGATTTTTACTATAAACCCAAAAGCTCATAGTGCCAAATAGGAATATGTGTTAGAAATATCTAAATTTATTCGCGGCGAGCTTGCGACCTTTTGGACTAAGCTATGCTTAAAAAAAGTCAAGAAATTATGTTTTCCAGAAAAGTGCAATTCTGCGGTCGAGAATGTGGTCGCATATCACGTATGCGGATCACATTTCTGCCGTAGAGTGAGTCAGTGTGTTGGCCAAATTTGAAGTCAACTATGTGGTCAATTATGCGATCGCATAACCAAAATGTGGACCATATAGTCGTCCCATAATTTTCTAGGGCAGTTTTGCGGTGCATTATGTGACCGCAGAACATGAATGCGGACCGTATTTCTGCCGCAAACCTAGTCAGTGTGTCCAGTTTTTTGGGAGCATTTTTGTGGTCTATTCTGAGGACCGCATTTCGTCTTTGCGATCACAAATGTGACCGCTGATCTGACTCAGGGCTTTTATTTTCTAAATTTTAAAATCCGACCCCACCCCATTGAAAACACCACAATAGACCATTTTCTGTTATTTTCAAAACATAAAGAGAGATAGGGAGTCCTAGAGTAAGAGGGAGTGACCTCCATCAAGTCCTCTCTAAATCCTTGCCCCAAATCCTTGAAGATTATCAAGTAAAGCAACTGGGTCTGCAACTGGGTCTTCATCCTAATAGGTGAGAACTTGTTCCCTAACCTATAATGTCGAAATTTCATCTAAAAACAAGTAATCAAGGGTGAGTTCATGGGTATGGGAATTTACTATCTTGCATACATGAGTAACAATGGGGTATGGGAAGATTATGAGTTAAAAAGATGGTAATTGGGGTAGAAAGTGATAAAATCTCTCACAAAAGGATCCAAAAACCATAATGTACACCTAGTGTTTGACAATATGCTCAAATGAGCTAGAATCTTAGTCGTATCTCTAATTCTTGGCTAAATTCATGGCTTTCATAAAATAGATCGAAGTTGCTAGGGAATTCCGGAATTTATTGTAAGGAATTAAGGGAGACTCCAATGAGGTATGTATGGCTAATCCCTTTCTTTTTAGTGTGGAATTCTTAGTGTTCAAATGGTTGGCTTGAAATTTCAAATTGATTCCACTTGATTGATTGCATTAATATGTTGGGTGACGGACTTTCATTCCACATTGTTCTATGTGTTTATTTGAAATCATGATAATTGATAAGGTTATCATGTCTTTCAAGTGTTCATTATTTTATTAAGCATGTGCATGCCTTGTATGATAGCCCTTGACAAATGAATGATAGAATTACATGCACGAATTGACAAAGGGAAGACTTGTATTGTTTTGATGTATCTAAGTTCCAAGAAACAAATAAATGAAAATAGGTGTTGTACCAGGTGTGGCAAAAATATGGAAGGAAATGGGAACTAAAGACTAATTAAAAGAGGTTATGTCCCAAGTGAGATGGCTTAGCCGATCAGGCCGAGATCGGACGACATGCTATACACATGGTGGCATTTATATTGGGTTTCAGAACATTATTATGAATATAGATATATCTCACTGGGGATGGCTTAGCTGGTCGGGCTGAGACGGACTCCGTGTAAAAACCCCACGGTAGCATTATATTTAAGATGTGGTATTTGGCACTAAAGAATATTAACCTAAAAGAATGGAAAGACTTAACCAAAATCATGTGAAACTTACTTGGCGCTCCTCCTTGAAATTCTGTGATGTAATTGTTGATGATATAACTGTCTTCCATTGGTTCACTGTTCATCCTTTTAAGAATCGTGTTTGCCTTACATACTAGTACTATTCGACAATGCTAACGTCCATTTTGCCGGGGGTGCTATATCTTTGAATAGATGTAAGTGGTTCCGTTGCTGATTGTGTCGATCGCAGATAGTGGTGCACTCTTGTTCTCTTCACAGCTGTCTTGGTATGCCTTCTATTCCTCCTAGGGGTTTGCAGCTCTTCTTTTGTGTAAGTTATCACATTTTGAGGTATGGCCGGGGCCTTATCGTCGGCATTAACATTTTGGTCTCTTGTATCCTTAGAGGCTCCGTAAACATTTCTGTGGGTCATGTATGGGTGCCGGGGTGGTCTTAGAATCACATTGTATTTTGAAACTTTTTGTTTTAGATTGTCAACTGTATGTACTTTTGAGAACTAAACTATGGCATGTACTAAACTATAACTGTATGGAATCTTGAAAGTCTAATTATGGTTTAACGTTGTGTTATAAAATAAGACATCCATGATCGAATGTGCAACCCCTTTTATTCTTCAATTACACTAAATGAAATCAGATCCCGTAATTGTATCGAGTTGGGTAGAAAGTGTCCAGGTAAGGCTTGCTCGATCGGGTTTCCTCGATCACGCGTCGGTCGCGCTCCCCGAGGTCTGGGCATGACATAAGGTTTAGAATCTGAATTTTATATCTAAGATTTGAGAATTTGGGTGGGATTTTGGAGAAAAGGTTTGTGGATTCGGAAAGGGGAGGGAAAGGAGACCATGGGGTGTTAATTTGGAGGTGTTTGGAGCACCGGAACTGTCGTGAGGTGATTTCTGGGGGTGGTTAGCGGCAGAGGCGGCGAAGTTTTTTTTAGGCGGCTAAGGTTCTAGGGTTTGGTTGTAGATGAGAGTGAGGGACATGGTTCGAATGGGGGGGGGTGAAGGGGTTTTAGACAGTTGTATATCAATAAGAGGGTTAGTTACCATCTGTTCGATCAAACGAGATCAACGGATGTGATTCACCCATCATGGAAACGCTGTCATTTGGTTTAATGGGGGGACCTGTACCGGGTGGGCTAATTTTAGGCTAGGATCTGAGGCTGAGTTGGGGTGGGATTTGGGCTGGATTGGGGAAAATTTGGGTATGGACTGACCCAATTTCAAGTCTAAAACAAGTCTCTCTTTTTTAATTGCCCTTTTTTTTTTGCTTTTTTTTGTTTTATTTTTTTCTTTCTCTAATTAATTAAAAATCTAAATTAAGTTTCTAAATTAATTTAAATTATAAAATTAAACTAATTATCCAACTACAATATTTATAAAAATTAATTAATCCTAAATTAAAAGATAAAATTAATAATCCAAAATTAAAAGCTACTAATGAAAAAATGAGCCATTTTTTTGATTTTCATTTTTAATAAGGCAATTAACTAGTTAATTAATCCTAAAATGTGAACACAAAACCTAAAATGCAATGCATCTTATTTTTGATATTTGTCATGATTTTTAATAAAAGTAAACATGTACAGAAATGCAAACAATTAACCAAAATCCCTACAAAATCCTATAACATTGCAAATAATTGGAAAAATATATTTCTTTAATTTGTAGGAGTATTTCACATAGGGCAAAAATCACGTGCTCACAGTGAGTATATTCATTCACTTTATTATCTTCATCTTGTGAATTTAACTCTATTTATATGTTTTCCATAACAATGTCCTTATCTCTAATATGGTATCAACTTGATTCCCATCCGTATATTTTGGTGGCTTTGTTCTATCAGCCACACTAAGTAAACTATGAGTCTAAGAATCATTCATCATAATATGTTGAATTTGCTCTGTCTCCAACTTCCATGATTCTTCCTTATTGGGTTTTCTATCCATTTTGCTACTTGCTGGATCTTGTTGATGTTTGTTCATCACATAAGGTGGAGCTGTCTTTTCAAATAGGGAAGTTTTACTTGATCTTTTAATCTTCCTAATGTTCTCAGGTTGGATCATATGGATTCCTTCATTAATTTGATGTTTCTATTCCCTCAATGAAGTGATCATGATATGCTCGTTCACTGATGACAACTCCCTGGTAACTTTAATTTCTCCTTAAATAGACATATTACTTTCCATTAGTATCCTTCTGAACCTTTTTTATAGTGTTTAGTTTGCAATTGGAGTACTTTTGCCTTGAGGGTTATTTGAATTACTTATAGCCTTCTTATTTCCTTTGTTATTTGTCGCAGTAATCCACCCTTCCTCTTTATCCACATTCTTTACCTCCATAGAAGCTAAACCTTGTTCTTTGTTGGCTAGACTAGAACTAGCCCTTTTATATATTTTTATTTTATTTTTAACATTTCCCACTGTGATTTTCATGCTCTTGTTTCTATGATAGGTGTATTATTAGCTTTGTTTTCATATTTTGCTGGAGATTGCCTCAACTGAGGATGAAGAATACTACATTTTATATCACTATGACCCTCTATTTTGAAATGACAACAGTATTCAGGTATTATTTCATATTCAACCTTTTGAATAATAATATCCTTCTGGCGTTCCTCATTGAGAATGTCAATCAGGACCTCTTTAAGTAGAGGTATAGTAATGTCAATTTCAACCTTAATTTTGCTATAGTAGGTCTAGTTTTCAATAAGGTAGCTTTGTCACATATGATTAGAATACCGGTTGGCTCCACAATACGATATAGAGCTGCCCATTTGAAGAAATGCCACTGGAGATTCGGTAAATTTATCCAAATTGGCCATAGTAGTCTCAATTCCAGGCTTAAAATCTGTAGTTCATTTCTGCAACTTCATTTGCATACCGCCGATTATCAGAGTAGTTCTGCCATAGACAATTTTGTGGTCTTCCTCCAAATCAAAATCGATGAAAATATTTTTGAGATTGTAAGCTCCTATTTTGATGGCACCTTTGAGAGGTATCGTTATAAGAAATTCATCTTGAATCCACTCAATAGATGGTCTAGTTCTTGAAAATATTCCCACAATGGTGAGACGACATGTTTCAGGCAACAAATTATGTTCCTCTTTTGTGAAATTAACCACTGGCTTTCCCTCAACAATCTCGTAAGGTCTATGTTTGAGATGGATCTTCTTCTTAGATGTGTTTCCATTGATGTTGGAACCTCCGAGTCTTGATGCATAATTATATTGATTATCACCTGCCATTGAAGGTCCAATGACCGGAGTAGGCCCATTTAGGTATAGCAAAACCTGATTTGGAGCATGATTAGTCGTAGGGATTGTTGGATTTGAGAGTATTAGAGGAGTAAAACATTAATTTTCATGTTACATGGATTTGGCGGAGCCAACGATGGGCCTAGCAATTTTCTGATGGTAGTATTGATTGGGTTATGCCCTTACAAGGATGGAATTGTGATTACTCAATTTGGAAGGAGTTGAACTTTGTGTGTGTATTGGTAAAAATAAATATTAAACATGAATTTATATAAGTGGCTATATGATAAGATACGTGGATCATTAAGAAAGCGACACTGGATAGATGCATTAAAAGAGGCACGAGTTGTAATAGATACGAGAAAATCACCCACGAGAAGAGAAGATATGGTCTTTCAAGTTTAAATGGTTATATGAAGAGGTATCGGCAGAATGAATTAAGACAGTAAAAAGGAAAGATTAATGAATCATCAATTAATGGGCGTGAATAATCTCAAACGTTACAGAATCTTCATGAACAATTACGATTACCAATCATAAAAGGAGAATCATGAGTTTTGAGGCTTGATTCTATGTAAATGATGTTATTTTGGCAATTTGATTGCGCGAGCAAGTTCGTATGATGTTTTTGAGTCAGTGTGCATATTTGGTTTGGAGCCTCGAGGGCTCGGGTGAGTTTCGGATAGGCGTCAGAGTATTTTTGGACTTGGAAAATCTGGTATTTTGCTGTTTGCTGGTATCTGGTACGTTGCTCTATGCGATCGCATAGGAGCCTCCGCGATCGCATAGAGTAAATTTCAAGTTGCCCCGTTTTGTTCTATGCAATCGCACGAAGTCGTCTGCGATCGCAATGCCCAGCTTGTTCATTCTATGCGATCACATTTAATTATTCACGATTGCATAAAGCAAATTCTCGCCCAGTCTCATTTAATCTATGCGATCGCATCCCTTTTCTCGCGATCCCATAGAGCAATTTCGCCCAGTGATTTTAAAAGACCCAAAATAGAACATTGACGGGATTTTTCACCCAACACACATGGGTTCATTTTCTCCATAGCCCCTAAGCAATTTTCAGAGCTTTTCTTCACCAAGTCTTCTTGGGTAAGCATTGTTCCACTTATTTCTTTCAATTTTCTTCATTAATTACTGAAATCCTAGCCCTAAGTCATGAAGTTTAAGGTAGAAATTATGAGTTTTGAGCAAAGTTAGGGTTTTGAGAATTTTGGGTAATTCAACCCCAATTTGGGGTCGAATCTTAAAACAAATTGTATCTTTGGA
>MU721990.1:12301-38529 GCA_026770625.1 Nicotiana glauca
GATACTGAGGATCGGGTTGCGCGCCGCAACAATAATAAATAATAAATAATGTGGGTCGGGTTGCACGCCGCAACAATGGTAATTATGGAGCGGGTAGCACGCTGCAACAATGGTAATTATGGAGCGGGTTGCACGTCGCAACAATGGTAATTATGGAGCGGGTTGCACGCTGCAACAAATGATACTGAGGATCGGGTTGCGCGTCGCAACAATAATAAATGATAAATAATGTGGGTCGGGTTGCACGCCGCAACAATGGTAATTATGGAGCGGGTTGCACGTTGCAACAATGTTAATTATGGAGCGGGTTGCACGCCGCAACAATGGTAATTATAGAGCGGGTTGCACGCCGCAACAATGGTAATTATGGAGTGGGTTGCACGCCGCAACAATGGTAATTATGGAGCGGATTGCACGCCGCAACAGTTGTTGATATCTGTGGTTATGTCTGAATATTTACCTCTTGTTTCATTGTGGAATCAAGCTATTTTTGGTTGTTACTCTGGATTACTGTTTAATTGTATTTCCCCGCAGCATGTTCCCCCTCCCTTGATGTTGATTTCTTGGTATTCGATATTCCGCTGTATATTTTATAACTGCACAGGTTTATGTGGTGTCCAGTCTAGCCTCGTCACTACTTCNTATTTCCCCGCAGCATGTTCCCCCTCCCTTGATGTTGATTTCTTGGTATTCGATATTCCGCTGTATATTTTATAACTGCACAGGTTTATGTGGTGTCCAGTCTAGCCTCATCACTACTTCGCCGGGGTTAGGCTAGGCACTTACCAGCACATGAGGTCGGTTGTGCTGATACTACACTTCTGTGCGTTTTTGCACAGGTCCAGGCTTTGAGCAGCAACAACAGTAGTTTGATAGCAGAATCTATTTACCACGAGACTGAGGTAGCTTGCAGGCGTCCGTAGGCTCGGCGTCTCTTCTTATGCTTTACATTTATACTGTGATCTCATTGTTTCGAGACAGACAACTGTTATATTTCTTTCAGACCTTTATATGTAGTTTATTCTTAGTGGTTCGTGAGTATGTGACACCAAATCTTGGGTAGAGAATTTATGTTGAGTATTTCGTATTTATTTCAGACTTATAAAAAATTAGACTTCCGCAGTTATTGTTATTATTATTGTTATGCTATTAAATTGACAACAGGATGGGTTTTACTAATGAAAAACGGTGAGTAAATTGGCTTGCCTAGCTACCATGAGTAGGCGCCATCACGATCCCGATGGTGGGAAATCCGGGTCGTGACAATTTACTAACTAATCCTACTTAAGTAAAATAACTATTAAAATAAAATTAACCGTTAAAATAAACCTATATTTGGTATTTTTCAAATATCATACTAAATGATAAAACTGGAAAAATCATTGTAAAATTAAAATAATATTCCTGAAAACAAAGTTGAACTATTTTTATATTTTTGAATTTTATGTGAGGTAGATAAATTAAAAGTAATAGATAAAATATTAATTAGATAAATAAAAGAAAACATTATTATAATTTTTATTTTTGTGATAAAATAAAGTAAAAGAGTTAAAACTATTTAGAATAGCGATATTAAACCTAAACTAAATATTTAAACTCTAAAATATGTAAATTCTTGAGGAGGGTCAAAAATTACATGTCTACACCACTAAATGTGGAAATGCATATTTTATTGTAAAACTAGTCGATCAGCGGTGTAATCGACGGTTTCGTTCCTTTCCCTCTCAAGTTATCCGCTTGAGTGTCCCAATCTAGACCTCTATAGCAACCTTACTCTGATAAACTATGCATGCATCATGGCCAAACCTAGCCGGGTTAATATGTTGTCCACATAATAACTCTTTAAGACAAGCCTTGTCCGAAAGTCCATCGGGTTTTTTATAATCCCAACGGACACAACCATGACTGTGTGCATTAATTTTGGAGAAATAAGTGCTAATATGCTAAACATTGTTGTATAAATAGACAAACCTGGAGGGGAAAAGGGCCTAACTATCTTTTGTTTTGCAGAAAAATGAGGCACGAAATCCCCAGGTTCGGCATGGTCAGTAACAACCATCACTATTGCTAGATTGGTAGATGGATCTTCCATCAAGTGACCAAAATCATGTGAAAAGGGTCTCGGAAATTTGCCTTCCTTGTTTGATCTTCAACCAAACAAAATGTTGATCGAGGCCGCCACCATGTTCTGGGACTGTTGATATGCAAATACTTTCAAATACTTACTATATATATATATATATATGCATATATAAGTATGCCTAAGTGTTTTAGTATTTCTTCCAATTTTTAAAAGATTTCTTAAATCAATTTATTGTCCATTTTAGCAGTACAAAAACCAATAATTATTCCCAAAATTATCATCTCGGTAAATAACTTATTTTATTCTCATATTTATACCAAAATATAGCTAGAAGTAATTTTTATATATTTTTACAAATTTATTTGGTATTTTAAAAGTCAAATTGCATATAATTACAATTTTAGCCTATTTTGAGAATTAGTAGCATTGTATAATTATGAAATATAAATTGATTCAGTACTTTTAATTTGCTTTCAAAATCATTTTTTACTATTTTTATAAAATAGAAAAGGAAAAACTGGCTATTTAAAATCTGGCCCATTATTATTTCAATTATAGCCAAATTGATCCCCTAATTAACCCAATTTCGGACCAGCCCAAACCCTAAAAATAACCCGACCCCTAACCCATTAATACAACCCACCGGTCATTCTTTTAATCCAGACCTTTGATCATTTTGATCAACGACGACGATCGACCCTTACCTTTTTTAATTCCCCAAACCCCATAACCCTACTTATTTCCTCTAGAGCCGCCTTTGAATACCCTTCATCTCTCAAACTCTCTCGAATATTCTAGAAACCCTAATCGTCTTCTACCATGTTCAACCTCAATCTCACCGGAATCCATGGCCTCTCAGGACATGGATGGCCTATACTCACCCCCTCTGCTCTTGAACGCTTGGTGTTCCAGGTTTTGAGGTCTGACCTTGATGGTGTCCATTCAGATCTTCTCCTATTCAAGATTCTATGGCTTCTGCGGCTTAGCTCCGGCGTAACCAAAGCATTTCGAGCCTGGTTCTGACTCATCCGGCTTAGGTCGGACCTTTTCCAAGCCTTTCTCGCTTTAGGGTTCTTCTGAAACCCTAGCTACTTGAGGTTTTCTCTGATTTTTCTTAGATTTGTTATTTATCTGTGCGCTACCGGACTTTTAAACGTTTTCCCCAATTTTTCTTTCAAAATTATCCTTTAAAACCCCTTCTCTTCGATTTAGGGTTTTCTAAAAAGTTCAAAATGTTTTTTTGACTTTTCTTTTCCTTTTTCTTTGTGTATATTTGTAACGCATGTGTTTCTACTGCTTTCTTATGTTTTTCTACTATATATGTTCTTCTGTGCCTTGTTTTTCTACTGCGTTTCTACACCATGCTCGCATGTTTATCCTGTTGCGTTTTCCTATATGTCTTGTTGATATACTTTTCTGGTATTTTGTTTTCTCCTACCGTATGTTTTCCTACCGAGTTCTTAAGTTCTTTGTTTGCCTTTTTACTGGACTTTGTTTGAGTTCTCTTTAAAAATGTTTTGTCTACTATTTTCGTAAGTGTTATACTACCTCTTCTCTCTTATGGTCTTGTTTAAATCCCAGGTTTTCTTAAACATGTTCGTTCTACCCTTACTTTGATTCAAATCAGTTTCTTTACTTTGTTTGCTTCAAACTTGCTATTGTATCTATTTGTTTTTTCATGAGTCTCTGAAAGAGATCTCTAAGCGTATTTCAATTACTTGCCTCCTTGTTTCTGTATCTGATTCTAAGTAAAAACCCTAGAATTTGGGGGGTTTTGACGAGGCTGATCTTGTGTTTGGACTAGGGTTCTATTTTGGAACCCTCGACTCTTTTAGACTCATTCTAAGTCTATGAGCTAAGTTAAACTTCTGTGTTTACAACTCGGAACGTTTTCTATTCTAGACTTTATACTGATTGGTATGACAGTTCTTCGTGCTTGAGCATGGCTGTATGTTTTTATATGTGCGATGAATCCTTTCTTCCAAAAAGGTTTTCAACTTTTGATTGATTCAGAATCCTCTTTTAAGTTTAATTGATTAGTACTGATTTTCCTTAAGTCAAGATTTTTCCCATCTTCCTGACCTGGTTCATCGCATGAAATCTTCAATTGCTGATTTTACTGGCTGTTGATTGATTGCCTTTCCTTAATTTGCACAAACCGTGTGCTATCAAACTTTTTCCTTAAATAAATCTCTATGTATTTACCCTTCTTGTACTGCTTTGTAAAAGTGTTTGATCAACTTCTTGCCTTAATTATTTTACCTGTTTGAAATCAGAATCCCTTAATCAAAGGGAAACCTTTTGTAATTGATTTTTCAAATTATTCTCCTACCTATTTCTGCTTGCTTTCTACACCATAAATACATGACCTTCTTTAACAAATTATACACAGTTAATACGACCAACTTTCAATCACACACTCTCAATTCAACACTTTTACACTACTCAATCTCATAGTTTTTTTCTAAAATCATAGTGTTCTGACTGCTTGCTTGCACTTTGGCTTCACAAGATTGCTGCTTTCTTCTTTTGTTTCCCTGAAACCGGTATGTTCTAGTTTGGTTTTCAGCCTCATCCCAATGTTTTTACTTTACAGCTTCTACACCCCTGTCTGCTTTACTGCCTATGTTTAATGTTAATTAGCATGTCAATTCCTTTGCATATGTTTCTACTGTGAATCCTTGCGCCCCTGTCCCCTTCTATATATTTGAGTTGAATTTCAGAACATGGCAACATCCAAATTGTTGCTCATGTTTGGACTTGATCACTTAGGGGATCCTAACTCCCAAACAATGTGGCTAACAGGCTGGTTGGGGTGTGCCAGCACTTCCAATTGCTAGGTATGACCACCAGACTATCCTTGCTTTTATCCCAGAATACCTTCTCTGCACTTACACTCATTCCTAGTTTCTAAGTTCTGCCCCCCTACTGTGAGCCTTGCCTTGGGACTTTGAGCTCCCTCTGAACTTGGATACTTGAGGGCTGACTTTTCCACACTGCACTATGACTCAATCTTATATTTGGGTGTAAGCACTGCCTGGAGTCCATGAGGCTCTTGGGAACTCTGGCACACCCAAATGAGAAAGGCTTTGGATTTTGGTCTTTGGAGTTGGTTTACTTCATGCTTCAGGCAGGAAACCTGAATCAGGCTCTTCTTGGTTGTAAATTTTTTTAGTTTCTCTAATGTAATTTTACCTTTTCTTATTTATTCTGGGCTGTAATAACTTGTAATAACTATTGGGGCTTTTAGTGAAAAGGTGAGGGTAAATCATGCATACAAAAGGGGTAGATATCATGTTCATAGGTGGTTATTATACTTTTGCACTTATATCCTGCTTTCAACTTCCGTTTCTGTATTGCATGTCTATAGGTTATTCATTTCATATAGAAACCATGTCTATAGGTTATGCATTTCATATAAAAATCATGTCTGTAGGTTCTGCATTTCTGCATTATATAGAGACCATGTCTATAAGTCATCTCTGAAACATTGCATATTATATAGATAATATGCCTATATGACTTCCTGAATTTTGCATCTGTATCTATCACTAGGAAAACCCGTTTATAGGTTTAAATAACTAACAATATTTAGATACTATGCCCATAAGACTTTTGCACTCTTGTTTAGCTTGTAAAAATGTTTTCAAATCAATAACACCCAAAAAGCATGCCTATAGGAGCTATCAACTAAAATCTGAATCGCCCATTCGCTTATAAGTCTAAAATCAGTAGTAACAACAACAACTGTAGAATTTATACTCCTGTAATTGACAGTTTCTTTTCCTAAATTAGCATACTTATTTTTTGAATTAATAGAGAGCATACCTATAGGTTTCGTTTAACACTTAGTCAAGCCATATGATAACTTATAAATTGAATCAGATTCTTATTAACTACAACCAGCAGGCAGGCCTGATTCGGGATCTTAAATATGTAATAGATCAGTCTGCCACATATTTTAAATTTAAATAGACCCTAATCAGTACGTGTAAAGACATGCTAAACTATATGCTTCTCTTTGTTTTTGAGGAGGTTTTTTGAGCCTTTCTATCTATAATGTGCCTCTCCCCCATATTTATTACGTATGTATTTTTATTGTTTCCTTAGAATTTTGTCCTTTGAAACTATAAAACCTCACATCCCTTCCTTTTAGGATTAGTAGTCCCAAATACCTTTGGGGATGATAGGATTGAGGCGGGTAGTAGCATGCAATAAGAAAATGAGACCATTTCGCGTTTAATACCTTAACAGGGCGGGAAAGGGTAGATATGGATATGATGACTAAGCGATAACACCATGTGTATAAACAGTTACCGGGTGTTATGTGGGGTGATCCATATTATTTATAAACCTACGACCCTTTCAAAACTGCTCAAATTTCAGCTTCTTTAACTTCTTTTACTTTAATTGCTTGAAACAATTATGTGAAAACCCCTTCCGTTTACTTGTTTATTTTCAGAACTTCAAAACTACATTTTTTCCTAAACTTTAGCTTCTTTAACTTCTTTTTTTTTAATTTCTTGCAACCATTATGTGAAAACTACCCTATATTTGTAATTCTTGCTTGTTTACTTGTCATTTGCACTTAAAGTCACAATTATAGCATGGCCGGGAACCACACTAGTAGATCTCGAGGGGTGCTTAACACCTTCCCCTCGAGATAATTTCAAGCCCTTACCCATTTTCTGGTTTTCTAAATCAAAATTCTTCTTAGTGTCCTAATGCACTTAATCATTAGGTGGCGACTCTTCAATTCCAATTCAATTCCCAAAAGGAAACGAGTTGTCCGCCCAAATGTCATAAACCTGATTTTGCGAGAAAATGGGGGCATCGACAGGGACAATGAGAGGGTTCTGTTCTGCTTTGGAGACATAGAAATGACACCTCTTCTGGAAGAAATAGGAGGATTTGCTGGGTTTCCTTGGGATAGCCCTAGTTTACTAGCACCTAAAAATCGCACCACTAGAGGATTTCTTAAGATGACGAGGTTAAAGAAAAATGATGACTTAGAGTGCCTGGAAAACTCCTGCATACCCTTCGACTTCCTTTATGAACAATACGGTCACAACAGGTCTTACCGTATTTTTGATGATGAATTATCCATCAGCTCCTTGGGGTGGATTCATCGTAGGGTCTTTGTGTTCGTCGTATGTTTCTTGGGCATGCTAGTGTTCCCGATCCAAGAGGACATAATCCATACTAGACTGGCCATGGTGGCCAAAACTTTGATAGAAGGTATCGAGGGAAAGACATATACCATTGTCCCTATGATCATTGAAGATATGTATCGGGCCTTGGAGTGCTGTCAGAAAGGGTACATATATTTCGAGGGTTACAATTTACTGTTACAAGTTTGGTTGTTAGAGAATCTCCAAAGGGGTCAATACCGCCAAGAGTTTCCACGAAGGCCGTGGAATGATCACATAACTTTCCATCACCCTAAGAGGATGACCTATATCCCAGATAGGTTTGCTCAACCAGGGAATGCTATAGAATGGGTCAATTCTTCAACAACTTGACCGAGGATCAGGTTCAATAGATGTTTGAGTGGTTTCCTACCGATGAGTTCATCATTAGATCCAGGGATTTTCCCCACTTGGTAGTGATTGGGTTAAGGGGCATATATCCTTATACTCCTCTCAGGGTTATGAGACAAGCAGGCAGGAAGATGGTCATACCACGAGTCGCTAAAATGAGTCACTTCATAGCTGATTTTCAAGGTGACGCCATTCCATACAAAAATAAAGCCCAACACATGTGGCATTTGAAGATTATTGTTGAAAAGGATACCATCGAGCCAGATCGATATCATGCTGGTTATGTGTACTTCTATCCCTCATGGTTGGATGATAACACAGGGGGAATCTTCGATCCAAGAGTTGGTCCAAGAAATAGGGTCGTGGATGAAGTTGCCGAAGCGCATGTGAAGTATAAAAAATTGCGCAAAAGAGTTCGCGAGTCTGAAGCCAAACATATGGAGCAACACAAGGCAGATATGGAAATGATCTAGTAGTGGAAAGAAAGGGCTGTCAAATCTAGCAAAAGGACTGAATATCCAAAGTATAGTCTAATGGAATTGGAGGGGAAAATGAGGAAGAGAGTCACCGATTTCCAGAACACCGAGGGAAGCGAGGAGGACATTTAGCAAGGGCATTCTTACTGCTAAACCTGCATGAACTGGGGGAACTGATCGACAAGAGCATTGAGCCTGGAGAAGGTTCTGCTGGGACCAAGTAGATTAGATTTACTTGCTTTTCAAATGTAATAAGACCAAGTGCCATTAGTGACTTATCTTATTTTAATGTTGTTTTGGGGTGTCTATCTTTACATTAATGAAATGAGGAAATTATTGGCACTAAATTTCTCCAAATCTATTTATTTCTAGGTCTACCTCGAGAACAACGAGGCTCCCAAATTAGGACGTGGATTTACATTCCCGCAATATGTGTTTAAATACTGCAAACTTTTTAGAACCCTTACTGACTTGTTTACCTTGTGTTTGTCTTTATATTTGATTATTCCCGTCCCTAAGGTTAGTTCGCACATACTGGCATCATCAACATATCAGACTAGATCTAGAGGCCCTCCACTACCTCCTCCTCCAAGCAATATGAAAAGAAGAGGAAAAGCTAAGATGGACTACTTAAGTGGTATTCGAAAGGAGAATGCTGAGAATGCGGAAACTTCAGAAGGTCGGAGTACTGTGGCACCAAATGACTTTGTTTTGCAGTTGGAACAAAAGATACTGGAGTAGGGAGAACTTGAGCAGATCTGCAACTTAGCAAACCTATCCCTCACCTTGAACGTCTCCGATATCAACCAATAAAATACCAAAAACCCAGTGCAAAATACACCAAACCAGCATTTAGAAAATCCTCCCGCACCACATCAATATGAAACTCCACCCCAAAATCCCAATCCTTTACCGATACCAACTCCACCATAACACAATCATCAACCAATCCAGTAACCACCAACCACCACCTATCATACTCCTCAGAATACACTACAACTCATTCCCGACCCTCAGAACTCAACCAACGACCACCATTACACCCAAGTCCCTGGCACTCACCAAAATAACCCTATATATGTGGAAACCGTACCTCACTCTACTCAACCAATCTCCTACACCAAAATCCGCTGAGAAGACCTGCTCATCAAGAACATGGCCGAGAAACTTAAGAAATTAACAAGTCGAGTTCAGGGTGTAGAAGGAGGCAAATGGGTAGAATGTCTGAATTATGAGGATCTGTGCATACAACCAGACGTAGAACTGTCGGAGGGTTACAAACCTCCCAAGTTCGAAATGTTTGACGGAATAGGTGATCCCAAGGTTCATTTAAGAACTTACTGTGACAAGCACATGGGGATGCAAAAATGAAAGGACCCGAATGAATCTCTTCATGAGGAGTCTTACTAGAGATGCCCTATCCTGGTACATAAGCCAGAACCCTAATAAGTTGGCCAACTGGGTGAGCATGGCCTCAAAATTTATGGATCGGTTCAGATTCAACACGTAGAATGCACTGGATGTCTTCTATATCCAGAATTTAAAGAAGAAGTCAACTGAGACATTCCGCGAGTATGCTACGCGGTGGAGGTCAAAAGCATCCAAGGTAAGACCAACACTAGAAGAAGAACAAATAAACAACTTCTTTATCAGGGCACATGACCCACAGTATTATGAAAGGCTAATGGTCATTGAGAATCACAAATTCTCCGATATCATCAAACTTGGAGAAAGGATTAAAAAGGTATCAAAAGCGGTTTGGTGACGAATTTTGAGGCGCTATAGGCCACGAAAAAGCATTACAATTAGGCGACATATCAAAGAAAAGAGAAGTGGGGGCAGTAATGGTGGCTCAGGGCCAAACACCTCCACTCACATACCAAACACCTCCACCCACATACCAAACACCTTCACCCACATATCAACCCTCATCTCCTAGATATTCTCAACTCGCCACCGCCTATCATACTTATAACACCTAGCCAGCCTACTATCATTTACCTCAAACTCGTACAAATTACCAAAAACCCTAAACTAACTTTGATCACAAACCACCCAGACAATACACCGCTATTGCTGAACCCATCGACCACCTGTACAAAAGGTTGAAGTCCACAGGTTATGTCACTCCTATTCCTACTGTGGCAGTGGAGAACTCATCTCAATGGTCAACCCAAACAAAACCTGTGCGTATCATTCCGGTATGAAAAGGCACACCATTGACGAGTGTCGAACATTGAAAGATAAAATCCAAACATTGATGATAGCAATATCATACAAGCCAAGAAAGCTATACCTAATGTCCACAATAATCCTCTCCTAGATCATAGGGGTGGTAGGGTACATTTATAGAGACTGATGAAGAATGGGATCCTGAGGGGTGAATCGGGCTTATTCGGGAAGACAATGACTTTAAACCTGCAATCACACTCACTCCTATTATGGTGTAGATGAAATATTCAGTCGAGGTTAAGGTAACCGCATCAGTTCCATTTGAGGTAGAGGTAGCTCCGTCTATAGCCACACCTGCTCTATTTGAGGTAGAAGTGGCCATACCTTTCACAGTGACAGAGTCAATTATGCCTCCTTTCAATTCCAAGGCCATACCTTGGGATTACATTGCTGAAGCTAGGCGAAAGGGAAAAGCAAAAATGGAATTATCTGATGCTGCACAAGGAATGACCAGAACGGGAAGGATCTATACAGCTGAACACCTTGGAGGATCGAGTAAGGAGGCTGCTACTAAGAAACTTGTCATTGAAACTAGAACGGATGATCTTTGGAGGAAAGTACAGGCGAGGTAATACTCTGTCATCGATCATTTGAACAAAACCCCCGCTCATATATCTATATTATCACTATTACAAAATTCAGAGGCACACAAGAATGCTTTGATGAAGGTGTTAAATAAAGTTGATGTGCCCAACAATATCACTTATGGAGGAATGGCCAACATGGTGGGGCAAGTGCTGGAAAGCCATAAGATCACCTTCCATGAGGATGAATTACCGCCTAAAGGGTTGAATCATAACCGGGAATTGCATATCACGGTATAATTTGAAGACAAATTCATTGCCAGAGTCCTAATCGATGGAGGTTCAAGCCTCAAAATTTGTTGAATACTCTAAAAAGATTGGGCAAAGGTTTCCATAAGATACGAGCGGGAATTGTGAACGTGAAAAAATTTGATAGGTCTCAAAGGGGGAAATTAATCTTTGCCTACAGATGGGGCCAACTTGGTTCGATGTTGAATTCCATGTGCTTGACATATCAGCTACACACAATCTTATGTTGGGTCGAACTTGGATATATGCCACTGGGGCTGTGGTTTCCACACTACACTAGGCCGTGAAGTTCGAGTGGAACCATCAGGAAGTGATCATTCATGAAGATGGAAGTAATCCTATTTACACCAGTCAATCTATCCCGGTCATCGAGAACAGAAGAAGGCTAGAAGGGGAAACTTATCACCACATGGAACATGTCAATGCCGTTTAGAAAGACAAATGGTGGAGTAAAAAATAGAAAACATTCTAGCATGGTTTGGGTATGAACCTCGCAAAGGGATTGGGAAGAATCTCTGGGGCATTACTAAACCAATATAGCTGAAACGTCATGGTACAACCTTCGGGCTTGGATACCAGTATACATGGCAAGAGTATGATGATTGGTCACCTCCATGGCGTGGTTCTTATTACACCCTTGAGAAAACCGTGCCACATCTGGGTCAGACTTTTTACCAGGCTGATACACTATGGGGAACTATAGAGGAAGAAGATTTAGCTGGGCTGAAGAATTTGTTCCTAGAGGAAGAGGACATGGATTGTAGTGCGATAATTGAGGAGGAGGAGGAAGAATGCCTCACCATTCAGACTATGGGGAAAGGAGCCGTTCTCAAGAATTGGACTTCCACACCATCCCGGGCACGCCGAGTCCCTAGGTAGCTTAGATTCCAGCCTAAATTTATTTCTATAGCCATGCTAGGCATTTCAGATGTTTTCAGCAATTTTGTTTTAAAGACGCATTTTGTTTCAAAATAATTGCCTAATTCATCGAGCCATACTTGTTTTGGATGTTTTCAATTTTTAATCAATGCATTGCTATTTATTATTCATTATTATCTTTCACACTTTTCTTTCTACAACATTGTTATTACATTTCCTGATGAACAGATGACTGTGACATGTAATGAGACAACACAACATAAGGATAGTGACTCAGAGGAAGAAGATGAAATACCTGAAGAAATTGTTGAGAGTTGGAGAACTTTGAGAATAAGCCTAAGTCCAACCTGGATGAAACCAAAGTAGCAAATTTGGGAGATACCGAGACCGTCAAGGAAACTCGCGTAAGCATTTACTTATCACTGCTAGAGAAAGAGGAGTACGTCATTTTTTGAAGGAATATAAGGATATCTTTGCATGGTCATATGATGACATGACCGATTTGAGCACATCCATAGTGGCTCATAAATTGCCTACCAATCCAATATATCCAGCAGTGAAGCAGAAACATACATATCCTGATCGACAATTACGCCAAGCAAGAACTCCAATCCTTTGTAGATTTCTTCGCGGGTTATCACCAGATCTGGATGGATGAAGAAGACGCGGAGAAAACATCGTTCATCACACTGTGGTGGGTATACTGCTATAAGATGATGCTATTTGGTCTAAAGAATGCTGAAGCTACTTACATGAGAGCCATGACAACCATCGTTCATGATATTATACATAAGGAAATAGAGGTGTATGTTGATGACGTCATCATCAAATCCACGAGGGCCACAGATCACATAATAGACTTGAGAAAATTCTTTGACAGGTTAAGGAGGTACAACTTAAAACTGAACCCCACAAAATGTGCATACGGGATTCCCACAGGAAAGCTATTGGGATTCATTGTCAGCTGCCTGGGAATCGATTTAGACCCATCCAAAGTTAAGGCTATTCAAGAATTACCACCACCAAAGAGTAAGAAGAATGTGATGAGTTTCCTAGGGTGTCTCAACTACATCAGCCGCTTCATAGCTTAGTCCACAGTCATATGTGAACCCATATTAAAAATATTGAGGAAAGATGCTAAAATGAGTTGGATCGAAGATTGTCAGAAAGCTTTCAATAAAATCAAGGAGTACCTATCCACACCACCAGTCCTAGTCCTGCCAGAGCCTGTGAGACCTTTGCTATTCTATCTATCTGTATTAGATGGAGCTTTCAGATGTGTATTGGGACAACATGATGAGACAGGGAGAGAGGAGCAAGCCGTATACTACTTGAGTAAGAAGTTCACACCCTATGAAGCACGATACTCTCTGTTGGAGCGCACTTGTTGTGCTTTGACCTGGACAACTTAGAAATTGAGGCATTACTTCTGTGCCTATACCACATACCTCATATACAGGACAAACCCTCTAAATTACATCTATCCGAAGCCCATGTCAACCAAAAAATTATCCAAGCGGAAGATACTGTTAAGTGAGTCCGATACCGTTATGTAACTTAAAAGGCATTCAAAGGACAAGCATTGGCAGACCATCTTGCTAAAAATCCTGTGGGAGGACAATACGAACCCTTGAAAACATATTTTCTTGACGAAGAAGTATCATTCATAGGAGAGGACATTACTGAAGTTTATGACGATTGGAGAATGTTCTTCGATGGAGCTGCAAACTTTAAAGGAGTGGGCATTGGAGCAGTTTTGGTATCAGAAATAGGTCAACATTACCCGGTATCCGCAAAGCTTAGGTTTCCATGCACCAATAATATGGCCGAATATGAGTCTTGCATCATGGGGCTCAATCTAACCATCGATATAAATATTCAAGAACTGCTCGTCTATGATTTGGATCTTCTGGTACATCAAGTTTAAGGAGAATGGCCTACAAAGAACACCAAAATACTACCATACTTGCATCATGTACATGAATTAATGAAAAGATTCACAAATGTAGAATTCAAACATGTACCTAGAATTAAAAATGAGTTTGAAGATGCACTGGACACTTTGTCATCAATGATACAACATCTAGACAAGAATTTCATTGATCCCATCTCGGTGAGGATCCACAACCAACCAGCTTACTTTGCTCATGTTGAAGAAGAAACGGATGGAAAACCTTGGTTCCACGATCAAAGAATATTTGGCAAGAGGAGAATATCCAGAGATGGAAAACCACATTCAGAAACACACTCTGCTGAGGCTATCCAATTATTTTTTCCAAAGCGAAGGGACCCTGTATAGAAGAACTCCCGATGTAGGGTTGTTAAGGTGTGTTGACATAAAGAAAGCTTCCAGACTGCTCAAAGAAATACATTCCGGAACTTGTGGACCACATATGAATGGTTTTGTTCTAGCCAAGAAAATACTCAGAGTGGGATGTTTTTGGATGACCATGGAGACATATTCCATCCGTACGTACAAAAATGTCAGTAGTTCTAGGTACATGCAAACATGATAAGGGTGTCACAAACGAGCTCAATGCAACAAGTGCACCTTGGACTTTTGCTTCCTGGCGAATGGATGCCATCGGTCCGATCGAGCCCATTGCTTCAAACAGGCACCGGTTCATTTTAGTGGCCATCGAATACTTCACAAAATGGGTAGAGGATGCATCCTACAAAGCCGTAACCAAGAAAGTCATTGCAGACTTTGTCAAGGATCATATTGTTTGCCGATTCGGAGTTCCCGAGTCCATTATCACTGATAATGCCGCCAATGTCAACAGTAACCTGATGAAATCCATGTGTGAAACCTTCAAAATCAAGTACAAAAACTCTACAACATACAGATCTCAGATGAATGGAGCTATAGAAGCTGCCAACAAGAACATCAAGAAGATACTAGGAAAGATGGTAGAAAACCACAAACAATGGCATGAGAAGTTACCCTTTGCCCTATTGGTGTACCGTATTATAATCCGCATATCAACTGGAGCAATTCTTTATTTACTATTTTATGGTACTGAAGCTGTCATCCTAGCCGAGGTAGAGATTCCTTCTTTAAGAATCATACATGAGGCTAAACTCAGCGATGCAGAATAGATAAGGAGCCGCTATGAACAACTAGCCTTTATAGATAGGAAAAGAATGAACGCAAAATGTCACGATCAGCTTTATCAGAACAGAATGTCCAGAGCTTTTAACAAAAGAGTCAAACCAAGGCAATTCGCACCAGGATAGTTGGTACTGAAGAAGATCTTCCCTCATCAAGATGAAGTCGAAGGGAAATTATCTCCCAACTGGCAATGTCCTTACATGGTTCACCATGTGCTAACAGAAGGATCACTCATACTTGCAGAAATGGACGGAGAAGTTTGGCCGAAACCAATCAATTCAGATGCAGTCAAAAGATACTATATTTAGACTATTTACATTTTTTCATTTGATATAATTGAACTACGCTCGACTCGATTCGCGTTTAAGAGGGGATATGTAGGTAGCCCTATGGGTTCGGTCATATATTAATAAAATTTTCATTTTTCCCCAGCACCAGAAACTGGGGCAGAATTTTGAGGAGGACCCTCAAAATATCGGAACAAGTCCAGCTGATGCCAGCATATGCCAAACAGTCAAAAATTGGTTAAGAAACCGGGCAGAATTTTGAGAAGGATTCTCAAAATTCCGAAGAAGGTTCATCAAGTTTCGTCACTCGCAAACGGCCGAAGGATCATTTACCAAACTGGGGCAGAATTTTAAGGAGGACCCTCAAAATTCTAAAATAAGAAAGGCTGCAATGTCTCTTAAATATGTTATATTCACTAGTTCATCCCAAATTATCTGATATTTCACTATGTTTTCTAAAAATAACTCCATTTTTATCCATAAATGCATATTTTCGAAAACTTTATTTCCGTGATAGTCAGGTGTTACCCAGGGCAACTCAAGAAAGGTACTCCAGAACAGAGAAGAGCATAGCCATCAGACAAAGGCACGAACCAACCCCCTCTTACAAAACATACAATCTTTCTTTGAGTGCAGGCACAACAGATGTAACAGCAACATTCACAAATATATACACAAAACAAAATCAATATCAATCAGGCCACTAAACACCAAATATATCTCCAGATAAGACACATTTTACTCCTACTTGCTACTTGTTTTTTTTTTTTGCATAAGGCTAAGCATTGCCTTCTCTTTGCTTAAGACTAAGCTCTGTCTCCAATCTTGCATGAGACTAAGCCCTGCATCCATATTTTCATAAAGCTAAGTATTGCCTTCTCTTTGCATGAGACTAAGCTCTGTCTCCAATCTATCATGAGGCTAAACCCTGCCTCCATATTTGCATAAGGCTAAGCATTGCCTTCTCTTTGCATGAGACTAAGCCCTATCTCAAATCTTGCATAAGGCTAAGCCCTGCATCTATATTTGTATGAGGCTAAGAATTGCTTTCTCTTTGCATGAGACTAAGCCCTGTCTCTAATCTTGTGTGAGGCTAAGCTCTGCCTCCATATTTCTTAAGGCTAAGCATTGACTTCTCTTTGCATGAGACTAAGCCCTGTCTCAAATCTTTCATGAGGCTAAGCCCTACCTTTATATTTGTAGAAGGCTAAGCATTGCCTTCTCTTTGCATGAGACTAAGCCCTGTCTCAAATCTTGCATAAGGCTAAGCCCTGCTTCCATTTTTGCATAAGGCTAAGCATTACCTTCTCTATGCTTGAGACTAAGCTCTATCTTCAATCTTGCATGAGGCTAAGCCCTGCCTCCATATTTGAATGAGGCTAGACATTGCCTTCTCTTTGTATGAGACTAAACCCTGTCTCAAATATTGCATGAGGCTTAGCCTTGCCTCTATATTTGAATAAGGTTAAGCATTGCCTTCTCTTTGCATAAGACTAAGCTTTGCCTCTATAATTGCATAAGCCTAAGCATTTCCTTCTCCTTGCATGAGACTAATATCTATCTCAAATCTTTCATGAGGCTAAGCCCTGCCTCCATATTTGCATAAGGCTAAGCACTGCCTTCTCAAGTGACTAAGTATTGTCCTTCCCTGCATGAATGTTGCTCTGTTCTTAACTTTGCATCATCTTCTTCCCTCGAGCTAATCTTTGCCCCAAACTCCACACAAGACTAAGATTTGTCTTGCTATCACTTTAGGTATCATATCGCTGCACTTCATGGGTTGATATATAGCCAACCTGTCATAAGGCATCATAGTCTGAACGCATCATCCTCACAACCTTAAGACACCATGTCATAGCTTGAGTATCTCAATTCTTGCACATCATTATTCAAAGGCATCATGGTTCGAAGGAACCATCCCCATAGCCCGAGAACATCATTTTATGGCCTGTGAATCTCTTATCTCATGATTCATGACCCAGGACACCATAGTCTAAGGACGTCATCTGCACTGTCCAAAGACAATCTTTCATGGTCCAAAGGGAATTTGCATCATCTATATACTTTCATACATTGCATTTTAAGTTTGTAGGTAATCTAGGAGGTAACCACTCTTCAAACAGGAGCAGCCTTCGTTCCGGTGTCCGCTCGTACCATTTTCACTTTTTCATTTATAACTGATTCCCCTAAACTACTCATTTTACTCTGTGACCATTCAGATATATTCCCTACAATGCATTCTCCACGCTCCAAACTCACAATCATAACTCTGTCAGACATTACACTTCACAAAAAGGACTTTTTCTATCGGCTTAATTCATCGGAGGGTACAGAACTGCACATGGCCTAATTCTTGTAAAACCAGGGATATGCAGACATCTCAAAGACCAGGGTTCGGCCTATATTTTACACAACATGCATTCGGTCAAAATCGGTCATTATTTCTTTACCTGAAAACTCTTTCATCCTTTCCGGGTAAAGAGGGGCAACTATTGATGCCTAATTTTTCCCTCATGTATTTTTAAATATGTATAAATAATTTCAAAATATTTTACATGCATTTATAAACATGCTCAAGTGTTTTCAAAATTTTTCTATAATTTTAAAGGCCCTAAATCAATTTCTTTCTATATTTTTTAATTACATAAATGCTCAAAATTATCCATCATATTATTTTATGATGATTTAGTCATCTAAATTTATCATTTATATTCATATGAGCATTTAAATATTTTAATTGTATTTTTCTATGATTACATTTGTATTTTTAAGACTATAATTGCATATTTTGCAAAAATAGCCCTTATATATGCATGACTACATTATCGATACAGAAAATGACTTTTATATTTTTATAATATTAAATAATTATTTTAAATCACCTTCATGCATAAAAATTATTTTTATCATTTAATTAGCTATTTTTCAAATTATTTTGTTCAGTAAAATAGGTATTTAACAAATAGCCCCTAATTTACACCCAATCCAATATATTTAACCCAAACCCAATTCAAATCATACCAACCCAATTAAACCTAATTCAACCCAGAATCCCTTCTAATCCTGGCCGTTGATCTCTGAGATCAACGATCCTCATTCTTTCTTACCATATTAATCCCAAACAACCCCCTAACCCCCTTTCACTCTTTCATTTCTGCCACCCTAAATTCCTCTTCTTCTCCGTTCTCTCTGAAGCCTCTAAAACCCTATCCCCGCCATCATCAAAACCCCTTTGATCCATGGGTTTCTCCATCAATTCCCGGCCTTATCTGGCCTCCTATCTCTACTGGTGTTCCGTTTCTTGTTTTTCTTGGGAATAATCTCAAGTAGCTCGAGCCAGATTTGGTCCAAACCCCTCATGTTCTCGATTAATCCATCTGTATTCACCCCATGTCTGTGAGTATTATCATTTTTTTGTTCTCACCTCTGTTTACTTTTGTACAAATCTAGCTATTTTGGCTAAATTAGTTAGATCTTTTTATATCTGAAGTGTTTTGAGTTTGTTTAATACTTTCCCTTTAAGTTTCTTCCGTATTTTACTATTATTATCTACCAATGTCACTTTTCCATAAAGCTAGGGTTTTGATTCCTAATAAGGATTTTTGCAGAAAAAAAAGGGTTTTAAGAAATTTTGGCGTTCTTCTTTACTATCAGACTGATTTCTTTCCCTACGTGTCATCTCTGTGTTTCGATACACTTAGGGTTCTCGATACTCGACTATTTATCTCACTGTTCTTGACCATTTTCTTTAGCTATGACAACTGAAGTAATTAATTGAGTTATTTGCCTAATTAGGGTTTGGAATCGTATTCTTTTTAAACTAGTATCTCTCTGAAAGATTGTTACATGTTCTTTCCTTATATATATATGATTCATAGATAGTAATACTTTTTTTAATTGTGTTACCAGTCTAATTTCTATGCCTTGATCATTATAA
Source organism: Nicotiana glauca (assembly GCA_026770625.1). Lineage (NCBI taxonomy): Eukaryota > Viridiplantae > Streptophyta > Magnoliopsida > Solanales > Solanaceae > Nicotiana > Nicotiana glauca. The sequence goes on from MU721990.1 coordinate 31,681, forward strand.
CCGATTTGCTTACCTTATTAAACTTCAGTCATGTCTGTTAATTGATTCTGTATGAGATTCACATTAATTCAAATGATACTTCTGTGATCCTGTCCTATTAATTGATTTGTGTTTAATTCTAATTCATTGATTAATTAATTTTCATACCTTATGCATTATGATTGATTCATTACCTTATGTAACCCACCCTACTGCATGTTATAAAACCCTTCTTGTTCTAATTTTCAAAGGACAAACTCAGGCACTTACACGAACAATAGTTCACAAACACACCCACACACATATTTGCTCTCATTTCTCTTTGCTACTTGTGTTCATTGCTTGTTTAGTCGGTTGAAAGCCAAGACTAGACAGTTGAATCCTTCCTACTTTACCTTCTACTTTTGCTTCCTTAATTGGTCGTGCTCTCACTATTTCCATTCGATTAAACTTATGTGCTTTTCTTATAATCAACATGCTTTTTCTTTGAACCTATATGTTTTCCCTATTCAGCATGTTTACTGCTATTTGATTCAACTATGTGCCCTACTATCATCATGTCTATTTATCTTATTAAATCCTGTGCTTCATGATTATTGTTCCCAATTAGCATGTTCACTAGACTCTATGCTTACTGCTATTCAAATTTGATTTGTGTTTTTCCTTACAATCAGCATGCCTTTCTCCTGCTTAAGCAAACCTATCTGTTTACTACAATAACATATATACTTCTGTTAAACCTATGTGTTTACTGATATCATGTCTACTCCTATTTGATTGAACCTATGTGTATCCTGTTTTCAACCTGTTTACTCTCGTGCTTTTGCTTTCAGCAAGTCTGCATACTTGTTTATATATAAACTAGACCTATGTCTATGCTCATCTAGTAACAATTAATAAACTAAGTTGAATGTGAGTCTTTGCTTTGATGTTTTATGACTATGTTTTGCGTGGTTTGGTTTGCTGAACCTTTGTTCATAATGTTTCCTAAACTATTTGTCACTCCTGATATGTCTTCACTTCTGAACAGTTTCACACTTCTAACATATTTTCACTTCTGAAAGCCATTTTCACTACTAAAATGTTTTTGCCTGCTAAACTATGAACTGTTTTACTTCTGGACTATTTCTTAAAACTCTTTTCCACTATTTCAAGCACTATCTTCCACTCCTACTCTTAGAATATTTAGGATACTACACCTCCAGTGTGAGAATTGCCTAGGAGTCCATGAGAATTCTCTGATCTTTGACACATTGGCGCTGGCTTTCCAAACTTGCTCACTAAGGGTTTCTTCGAAAGATTTTCTGGTATGAGAATTGCCCGGGGTCCCTGAGACCCTTGGAACCTTTGACACACCAGGATCCATTGGGTGCACTATGAGAGTTTTGGCATGTTAATATTTGGTTGAAGACTTGATTTTTAAGGTTTATGGTTTGGGCCTGTTTAGGCTCCCTATAGTTGTAACAATTTCACCTCTGTAATTTATTATTAATGTTGGTATGTAATAATAATTTCTTTGTAAATAAATATTGGGAAAATTAGTAAAAAGGGAGGGATCTTTATACAATTTTTGTGGGGAAATTGGGTATAAATCATGTCCTAGGTTATTATGACTATTTGCATTCATTAGATACCATGTTCTTATGGTTATTTACTTGCATTAGATACCATGCCTATAGATATTTCAATATTTTTCTATCTAAAAACCATGCTTATAGGTTATCACAATTTATATTCATTTAGACGCCACACCTATAGGGTTTAAAATCAATCGTGCACTTTGCACACCATGCCTGTAAATCAATCTCTATATTCCGACAAAATTTAGTTCAACTTTGTATGTCAATAAGGTTTTAAAACTAATTGCTGCATTTAGATGCCATCCCTATAGGATCTTAAATCAATTTCTGCATTTTTGTTATCAGTATCTATAAGTTTGAAATCAGTCATTACACTTAGACAACATGCCTATATGATCCAAATTACATGCGTAAAGTTTTTTATTGGTTTACTGCATTCCTGATTAAGGATTAGATACCATGCTTATAGGACATCACTGTTACATGCCAAGGCAAGCCTGTAGGGCGACTAAAATCCTACAAACTGTAAAACTTTTGTGATCTGCCCAGATTCATGAGGTCTAAAAATCAGTAAGCAAACTGATTAGGTCTCTATCACTACGCTTTAACACTATACTGTATACATTCTATTTGCTCACCTAGATATCTTGCTCTAGGACCTTTGGAAATGTCTAAAATCTTGCTGTTTGAGACATGCTGTTGTTTGCTTATTTGTGGAGGTAAACATGATCCACCTGAATTGTTCTTTACTTGATAGTCCTAATTTTTTTGATTGTCGACTAGATTTTTCTCCTTTAAGTACCTTAGGAAAGTCTAGAACTACCTAAATTAGAGGTCCTAAATACCTCTAGGTCCACAAGGAAGGGACGGGTGATGCACGCATAGAGTTCGTTCAATTAAAAGCGCTTATATAACCACCAAGGGGAGGGTAATTGGGTAGTGAAAGGATATGATGACCTGTGCGCTAATGCCACATTTAACCCCTCTAGTTGAGGAAGGTTTACCGGGTTTTGTACAGATGTGATCCTGTAGGCTAAAAAACCTAAGACCCCTTTTACCCTTTGTTTTAAATGCAATACCAATCTGTCTAATTTGTTTTATCTGTTTATAAGACCGATTCACATAATTTGAGTTCAACTGGAACCCACTGTTGTGGACCGCAAAGGGTGCCTAACACCTTCCCCTTAAAGTTATTTCGAGCCCTTACCCAAGTCTTTGGTAATGAAAATCTGTTTCATGAGTTACTTACTCTAGGTTCCCTAATGCACCTTAAATCCATTAGATGGAGACTCTTCAAATTTAAATACCCAATTCCCAAAAGAAAATGAGTTGTTCCCAATGAATGTCGAAACCCAAACTCCACGAGGAAAAACGGGCCGCAACACTTTCCACGAGAGTAAACACCCTAGAACAAAATAACTTAGGGGAATAAAGATGAACTAGATGATAAAAGGTGAATGGTAAAACTACCAAGTTTGACAAGTATCTAAGGCATGCCACGACCCTCCATACAATAGGACCAATTTGTCCTAAACAAACATTGAACAAACGACAAAGCTCTATGATCACTAGGTCAATAGGTGGTCTAAAACCCAACGTAAAGGGATATGTATACACAACAAAATAACCAGGTTTGAATGAGATGATCCTTTTATTTGCATTAGGAACTAAAATTGGGAAATCATATTTCCAATGACAGTCTCTTCGCACAAGAGAAATCAAAGCCTCAGCAATCTCGGAAGGGTAAACATTAGCACGATCATGAGAAGTCATGGAAGTAACTTAATTTCAAATGGATTCTCTATCGGTAAAGAAGGAAAGTTCAACGGGAATAATCTCATCAACAGTGGGTTCACGAAGTGGTTCACTTGAATTCCTACTCCTAACAGAAGATCTATGTGAAGAAGAAGCTTTAGTTATCGAAGACGACGGGGTAGTGGTACTGGGTTGAGAAGAGAAACCACGGATAGAAACAGATCCTAAACTACGTAACCTGCCACCTATTCTACTTCTGGTAGGAGCAGACGAAGGGGGAAGTTCATCCTCTAAAAAACTTTACGAGGATCAAGATTTGAAGAATACATAGTTGTATGAGAATAGAAAGTAATACATGATGAAGAACGAGAACTATTGAGATCAAAGAGTACTATGGAAAGTTTTTTGTAAAAGCAAAGGCAGAAGGGGTATTTATATGAAGAAGTAACCGTCATAAAAAGTGAGTCATAATGGAAACGTCATAATGAAGTAGTGTCACGACCCGGATTTCCCACCCTCGGGATTCGTGATGGCGCCTTATAATAGGAGCTAGGCAAGCCAACTCAATTTACTTCATTTAGCAATTTTTGACCATTTAATAAAAACAAAACATAATATAATAAAGAGGAAGTCTTAAATATAAATGACTGAAAACAAATGCAGAAGTTCACTCAAAAACTCTACCGAGAACTGGAGTCACTAATTCACGAACGTCTATGGAATACTAAAAATAGATTCTGAATAAAATACAATACTGTTTGTTCAGGTACAAGGACAACAAACAGAATAAAGATAGAAGAGACTCCGGTCCATGCGGATGTCAGCAAGGCTACCTCGGGATCTCTGGACTGAAGTCAGCTCCTAACGCTCCTACTGCCGTCCAAAAGATGCTGCTCCGGTACTGTGATCTGTGCAAAAAGATGCACAGAGTGTAGCATCAGCACAACCGACCCCATGTGCTGGTAAGTGTCTAGCCTAACCTTGGTGAAGTAGTGATGAGGCTAGACCAGACTACCAGATAAACCTATGCAGTTATGAAATATATTGCGGAAAATAAATAGGAAATAAACAGTTTATAAAAGGAGGGGGAAACCTGATGTGGGGAGGCAACAGTTAAAACAAGAAGTCTAAACTTAAGGATAGAACAGCCAACAGAAACTTAAATTCGGAATAAACACACTTAAGCTATAATTTGTTGCAGTGCGCAACCCGACCCGATCACATACAATACTGTTGCGGCGTGCAACCCAAACCTCAATCATCACTGTTGCGGCGTGCAACCCGTACCATAAGTATACCGTGTTGTTGCAGCGTGCAACCCGATCCACAATTATATAGTGTTGTTGCGGCATGCAACCCGATCCATGATTATCACTGTTGCGGCGTGGAACACGATCCATATATAAATAACAAAACTTCACCCAATCAACAACCATAAGTAAGGGGTAAGGGGGGTAACAACTAGTGACAGCAATCCCGGCAAGGGAATATAACAACATAACTAAATCCCGGCAAGGGAGAAAATCAACCAAACCAATAACACATCCCGGCAAGGGAGTAACCATCAACTCTTTCTCTTTCTTACACTTCTCACTTATAATTCACTTTAACATTCGAGACATCGCTCCAAGAGTCATTTCATATCATGTACCTTCTCAATCCGTAACACAACTCGAGCCATTGCTCCACTGAGTTTAGTAATCATAATCTCTGTCTCATGCTCTTTACAGTATATAGACACCATCAAATAAGCATGGAAAAGTCACAACAATTCAAGATAATCTCAATATAAGGACACACGGTCATGCTAGACACCAGTGTATAGATACTCGTCACCATGCCTATACACCGTACTTGACAAATAACAATTAACATATAAGACTCTACTCCTATTCCCTCAAGCCAAAGTTAGACCAAGCACTTACCTCGAATGCTCCAAACTCAACTCAAGCATTTAGTATAGCTTTACCCCTCGAATTCGGCTACAACTCGGTCAAATCTATGAAATAATGACCTTACAATATTAATAATAGCTAAACAAATCAAACCCAATGCCTAAATATGAATTTCTAGCTGTCTTCCAAAAAAATTCCCAAAATCAACCCCCGGGCCTGCTTGGTCAAAACACAAGGTTCGAACCAATTCCATGTCACCCGTTCCCCCACGAGCCCGAATATACAATTTGTATTCAAATCCGACCTCAGAACGAGGTATAAATCAAAGAAAATTGAAAAACCCTAACTCTACCCTTTTCTCCCAATTTCAACCCTAGATTACATGATTTAGGTTTAGAAACTCATTAATTAATGAAGGAAGATGGAGGAAATGAGTGGGAATTTACTTACCCAAGAAGCTTTGGTGAAGAAGTGCTCAAAAATTCGCTCAAGATCTATGGAGAAGAAGAACTCGTGTGAAATATGGACTAAATCCCACAGCTACTGTGTAAGGCCCCGTAAAAAAAAAAAAAAATTTTGTGCTTAAAACGTAGTAGCTCATAGTGTCAAGGTCCGAATATTGTGTTAGGAATGTGTAGAATTCTTCGCGGCAAGCTTGCTCGCCGCGGTTCAGACCCTCGGTGGTGATCTAGGCTTTAAAAATCAAAAGAATAAATTTTTCCAGAAAATTGTCATTTCTGCGGTCAAGAATGCGGTCGCAGATCAGCTATGCAGACCGCAGTCCTACCGCAGAGTGAAGCAAAGAATTGGTCTAAGTTGATGTCAAAAATGCGGTCCATTCTGCGATCGCAGAATCGAAATGCGGACCGCAGAATCATCGCATATTTTCCTTTGACTGTGCGAGGGTCAGTTCTGCAGTGCACTCTGCGACTGCAGAACATGAATGCGGACCGCATTCTTATCGCAGATCGAAGCAGAACATTTAGTTTTTGGGGAGCAATTCTGCGTTCCATTATGCGGACCGCATATTGATTCTGCGATCGCAGATGCGACCGCAGATTTCACTCCGGGATTCTATTTTCTAATTTTAAAACCCGACCCCATTTCTAATATAACACACTAACCCCTCATTTTTACACATTCTCTGAACAAAATAAGAGAGAGGGAGGAGAGATTCTTGAGGGAAAATTTCATCTTCTTCAAAAATCGTTCCTCAAATTTCTTGGTCCGAAAAATTCTAAAGCTAGCGTCTTCATCTCCATTTCTAAAGGTAAAAGCCCTAACCCTTTATCCTTGATTTTCAGATTTTAAAGAAAAGAAAGATTTTCATGCATTAACTCTTGAAAATGGAAGTTAGACACTCATGCATGTTCTTTATACTNAAAAGAAAGGAAATCCGACTCCAGGTATGTATGGCTAACTTTGATCCTTGTGAAATCGCCCTGTTTTGGTGTGCAAATAAATGGTATATGATAGCTATGTGAATTGTTGTGAGACTCTTGTGATTGTTTTGCTGGGTGATGATTTGGTTTGGTTAAGAGTTGGAAAACAATTGATAAAAAAAAAAAGGAAATTGTAAATGATGAAATTGGGAACAATGGTGGTAATAACATATTTGGTTCCTTGTGGGAAATTAATGA
>MU721990.1:39713-76094 GCA_026770625.1 Nicotiana glauca
TCATATCTTAGAGGCTCCGTAGACAGAAAACGTGGGATTATGGACTTATGTAGATATATGTCGGGCCTTGTAAGTTGTAAATTTGTTAAGTAATTAAGCATGTTGTGAATGTCTGAAAAAGTGTGATTTCAATTATAAACTGCTTAATCCTTTGGTTAATAAGTGATGAAAAATACAGGGGTAACATGTGGGTTAGGAATGGCACCCAGGTCCGCTTGACTGGGGCTACCCGGTCGGGCGCCGGTCATGTCCCTCGATTTGGGGCGTGACATACTGGTTCTGTTTTTAAAAAATTTAACTAGGCGAAAATGGCCTATGCAATCGCGAGGGAAGTCATACGATCACATAGAGGAAGGGAAAGTGTTCACTGTGATCGTGGAGTGATCATTGCGATTGCATAGAAGAAAATAAAGATCTTCTCAGGCTAGCACTATGCGATCGCGGAAGAGAGTTGTGATCGCATATAACAAACAGACCCCCTGAAGAATAACACCATGCGATCACATAGAGCAATTGATTGGACACCAGCAAACAACTATTTTCTGCAACTTTTCTAAGGCTAAAATCATCCTGAAATACATCCGAATCACACCCGAGCCCTCGGGGCTCCTAACCAAACACACACACTAACTCAACAACATCCTATGAACTTAACCTGCGATTAAATCGCCAAAATAACATCATAAACGAGGAATCAACCTCAAACTCGTCACTTTTTCATTCTAACTTCTTAAACATCAAATTTAGATATTTAGGCCTGAAACATGTCAAATGACGTCCGATTTCGACCAAACTTCACAAGAAGTGCTTAAACCACATATAAGACCTGTACCGGGCACCTGAACCAAAATACAGGCCCGATACCAACGCTTTCTAATCCATTTTCATTTCAAATTTCCATATAAATTTCAAAAAAATAATTTCTTTTAAAAATTCATTTCTCGGGCTTGGGACCTCGGATTTCGATTCCGGGCATATGCCCGAGTCTCATATTTTTCTACGGATCCTCCGGGACCATCCAATCACGGGTCCGGGTCCATTTACCCAAAATGTTGACCAAAGTCAACTTTAATCATATTAATATCAAAATTCATCAATTTTTACATAGAATTCACATTTAAGCTTTTTGGCTACGTGCTCGGACTACACATGCAAATCGAGGCAACTAAAAGTGAGGTTTTCAAGGCCGCAAAAGCAAGGAATGAAAGAGAAAGCAGGTGATGACCCTTTGGGTTGTCACATTCTCCACCTCTAAAACAACCGTTCATCCTCGAACGGACAAAAGAAAGAAGTACCTGAGTCGGGAAATAGATGGGGATAACGGCTCCGCATATCAGACTCGGACTCCCAGGTTGATGCCTCAGGAGGCTGACCTCTCCACTGAACTCGCACTGAAGGAAAACTCTTCAACCTCAACTGTCGAACCTGTCGGTCTAGAATAGCTACCGGCTCCTCCTCATAAGACAAATCCTTGTCCAACTAGACAATGCTGAAATCTAACACATGAGCTGGATCGCCATGATACCTCCGACGCATGGACACATGAAAACTGGGTGCACGGGTGACAAGCTAGGCGGCAAGGCAAGTCTATAAGCCACCTCTCCCACATGATCGAGAATCTCAAATGGACCGATAAACCTAGGGCTAAGCTTGCCCTTCTTCCCAAATCTCATCACGCCCTTCATTGGTGACACTCGGAGTAAGACCCGCTCACCAACCATGAAATCTACATCCCGAACCTTATGATCTGCATAACTCTTTTGCCGCGACTGAGCCAAACGAAGCCTGCCCTGAATGATCTTGACCTTATCTAAGGCCTCCCGAACTAAATCTGTACCCAATAACCGAGCCTCTCCCGGATCAAACCATCCGATCGGAGACCGACATCGCCTACCATACAACGCCTCATATGGAGCCATATGAATGCTGGACTGATAGCTGTTGTTGTAGGCAAACTCTGCTAAAGGCAAAAACTGGTCCCATGAGCCTCCAAAATCAATAACACAGGCTCGGAGCATATCCTCCAATATCTGAATAGTCCGCTCGAACTGACCGTCCGTCTGAGGATGAAATGCTGTGCTCAACTCAACTCGGGTGCCCAACTCCTGCTGGACTGCTCTACAGCAGCGCGAGGTAAACTGCGTACCCCAATCCGAAATGATATATACCGGCACACCATGAAGGCGAACAATCTCCTGAATATAAATCTCAGCTAATCTCTCGGATGAATAGGAGACTACCACAGGAATGAAATGTGCTGACTTGGTCAGCCTATCAACAATGACCCAAACTGTATCAAACTTTTTCCGAGTCATCGGAAGTCCAGTAACAAAATCCATGGTAATCCTCTCCCACTTCCACTCTGGAAGCTCTATCCTCTGAAATAAACCACCAGGCCTCTGATGCTCATACTTAACCTGCTGACAGTTCAAACATCGAGCCACATATGCAACAATATCTTTCTTCATCCTACGCCACCAATAATGCTGCCGCAAGTCCTGATACATCTTCGCGGCGCCCGGGTGAATAGAATACCAAGAACTATGGGCCTCCGCTAAGATCAACTCTCGAATCCCATCGACATTGGGCACACAAAATCGCCCCTGCAATCTCAAAACACCATCATCATCTAAGGTCACCTTCGTGGCACCTCCACGTTGCACCGTGTCCCTCAGGACACACAATTGGGGATCAGCAAACCTCCGATCACGAATATGCTCTAATAATGAAGAATGAGCAACCGTGCAAGCTAACACCCAGCTAGGCTCAGAAATATCTAACCTTACTAGTCGATTGGCCAAGGCCTGAACATCCAAAGCAAGCAGTCTCTAGCTGACCGGAATATAAGAAAGACTACCCATGCTAACAGTCTTCCTACTCAATGCATCGGCCACCATATTGGCCTTACCCAGATGATATAATATAGTAACATCATAGTCTTTCAGCAACTCCAACCACCTCCTTTGCCTCAAATTCAACTCCTTTTGCTTGAACAAGTACTGGAGACTCTTGTGATCAGTGTACACCTCACACGTCACACCATATGGATAATGCCTCCAAATCTTCAAGGCATGAACAATGGCTGCCAACTCTAGATCATGAACCGGATAATTCTTCTCGTGGATCTTTAACTACCTCGAAGCATAGGCAATGACTCTGCCACCCTACATCAATACTGCACCAAGCCCAATACGAGAAACATCACAATAGACTATATAAGGCCCTGAACCTGTGGGCAAAACCAATACCGGTGCTGTAGTCAGAGCTATCTTGAGCTTCTCAAAGCTCGCCTCACACTCATCTGATCATCTGAACTGGGCACCCTTCTGGGTCAATCTGGTCATCGGGGATGCAATAGATGAAAATCCTTCCACAAACCGATGATAATATCCTGCTAACCCCAAGAAACTCCGAATCTCGGTAGCTGATGTTGGTCTAGGCCAGTTCTTGACTGCCTCAATCTTCTTTGGGTCCACCTGAATACCCTCTACTGATACGACGTGACCCAGAAATGCAACCGAACTCAACCAGAACTCGCACTTCAAGAACTTAGCATATAACTGACTATCCTTCAGAGTCTGAAGAACCACTTTGAGGTACTGCTCGTGCTCCTCCTGGCTGTGGGAGTACACCAGAATATCATCAATAAAGACTATCACAAACAAGTCCAAATAAGGCCTGAACACTCGGTTCATCAACTCCATAAATGCTGCTGGGGCATTGGTTAACCCAAATGACATGACCAAAAACTCATAATGCCCATACCAAGTGCGGAATGCTGTCTTAGGGACATCAGATGCCCTAATCCTCAGCTGGTAGTATCCAGATCTCAAATCTATCTTTGAAAACACCTTTGCACCCTGAAACTGGTCAAACAAATCATCAATCCTCGGCAGTGGATACTTGTTCTTTATCGTCACTTTGTTCAATTGTCGGTAATCAATGCACATCCTCATAGAACCATCCTTTTTCTTCACAAATAACACTGGCGCACCCTAAGGAGAAACACTAGGTCTGATAAAACCCTTCTCCAGTAAATCCTGCAATTGGTTCTTTAACTCCTTCAACTCTGGCGGGGCCATGCGATATGGCAGGATAGAAATGGGCTGCGTGCCCGGAGCCAGATCAATACAAAAATCAATATCCCCGTCGGGCGACATACCCGGAAGGTCTAAAGGGAAAACCTCGGGGAACTCTCGAACAATAGGAACATAATCAATAGAAGAGACCTCTGCGATAGAATCACGAACATACGCCAGATAAGCTAAACACCCCTTCTCGACCATGCGTCGAGCCTTCACATATGAAATAACACTGCAGGTAGTATGCCCTGGGGTCCCTCTCCACTCCAATCGGGTCAAATCTAGCAAAGCCAAAGTCACGGTCTTGGCGTGACAATCCAAGATAGCATGATACGGGGAAAATCAATCCATCCCTAATATAACATCGAAATCCACCATGTCTAAGAGCAATAAATCAACACGGGTCTCAAGGCCCTCAAACACTACCACACAGGAATGGTGAACTTAGTCGACCACTATAGAATCACCCACCGATGTAGATACATAAACAGGAATACCTAAAATGTCACTAGGCATAGCCAGGTAGGGTGAAAAATAGGACGACACATACGAATACGTAGACCCAGGGTCAAATAGCACTGAAGCATCCCTATCACAGACCAAAATAGTACCTGTAATAACGGCATCTGAAGACTCAGCCTCTGGCCTGGCTAGAAGAGTATAGCATCGGGGCCGGGCCCCACCTCCTTGAACCATATATCTAGGACGATCAGCTATTGGTTGGCCTCTACCTCTGGTGGTCCGAGCTCCACCTCTATGGTCTTTGCCTCCACCTCTATGGCCTCTACTCCCGCCTCTAGCTGGCTGGGCGACCTGTGGATCACCTGATGCCTGTATCATAGGACGAGGACCCTGCTGCTGTGACTGAGCACCTCTCAACCACGGGCTCCTGATGTGACCATACTCACCACACTTATAGCACCTACCTGAATGCTGTAGCTGAGAAGACTGTGATTGAGCCTGTCGACCTGAATGTCCACCCCGGAAACTCTGAAGTAGTGGGGCACTGATGGGTGCTGATGGGGAACTGTGAAGCTGCTTGTCAGAATAATTCGGCTGAGAACCACGACCCTCTAAAGTACTATGAGAGACCTGGAGAGCTGACTGGAAGGGCATCGGAGGATGGCCTCTATCATAAGAATCCCTACCTCCAGACGAGGTACCACTGAACCTACCTGCATGATGGGGCCTCTAATCTGACCCATGACCACCTCCCCGTGCTAGAGCCATCTCAGCTCTACGGGCTGCATTGGCCGCCTCCTGAAAAGAAATCTTACTCCCGACTCCCATAGCCATCTGGAGACGGAACGGCTGAATCAATCCATCAATAAACCTCCGCACCCTCTCTCTCTCGGCGAGGAGTATAACAATAGCATGGTGTGCTAGATCAATGAACCAGGTCTCACACTAAGTGATTGTCATAGAGCCTTGCTGAAGGTGCTCAAACTGCCTACGAAGATCATCTCGCTGAGTAACTGGGAGAAACTTCTCCAAAAACAACTCTACAAACTGGTCCCAAGTTAATGATGGTGACCCTGCTCGTCTGGATAAACAATAGTCCCTCCACCAAGTCTTGGCGGATCCTGCTAGTCGAAAGGTGGCGAAGTCAACCCCATTGGTCTCCACAATACCCATAGTCCGAAGGATCTCATGGCAGCTAAATAAGAAATCCTGTGGATCCTCTGAAGAAGTACCGCTGAATGTGGTGGTGAAGAGCTTAGAGAACTAATCAAGCCTCCACAAAGCATCTGCAGACATTGCCGCCCCATCGCCAGCCTGAGTCACAATACCTGGCTGAACTGCCACAGCTGGCTGAACCACTGGAACCTGAGCCCGGGGAGCTACCTGCTCCGGAGTACGCGTAGCAGGAGTCTGAACTCCTCTTCCAGCCCGAGAAGTGGCTGGTGCTACTGGAAGCAAACTCGCTCGAGAGACGCTCTCAACAAAGCCTACTAATCTGACCAAAGCGTCCTGAAGAACTGGGGTGGCTATAAACCCCTCTGGGACCTGAGCTGGGACCACCGGAGCTGCTGGGGCTGGAACCTCCTCATCATAATCAAAATGAGGCTCCACCTCTGGGACTGCTGCCCGGGGCTGAGCTCTGCCCCTACCTCAGCCTCTGGCACGGCCTTGGCCTCGCCCTCTGCCCCTCGTAGGAACTACTGTTGGGGGCTCGGGCTGCTGCGCAGTAGAAGAGGAAGCATGAGTTCTCGCCATCTGCGAAAGAACAGAGTAGAAAGACAATTAGTATTTGAGAAACAGAATCGCACGACAAGAAAGAACAAAAGTGAAATTTCTCCTAACTCCGTAGCCTTTGGGGGATAAATACAGACGTCTCCGTACTGATCCCTCAGACTCTACCAAGTTTGTCCGTGAGTCGTGAGACCTATGTAACCTAGTGCTCTGATACCAACTTGTCATGACCCGGATTTCCCACCCTCGGGAGTCGTGATGGCGCCTACTAATAGGAGCTATGCAAGCCAACTCAATTTACTTCATTTGGCAAATTTTGACCATTTAATAAAAACAAAACATAATATAATAAAGCGGAAGTTTTAAATATAAATAATTGAAAACAAATGCAGAAGTTCACTCACAAACTCTACCCAGAACTGGAGTCACTAACTCACGAACGTCTATGGAATACTAAAAATAGAGTCTGAATAAAATTCAATGTTGTTTGTTCCGGTACAAGAACAACAAATGGAATAAAGATAGAAGAGACTCCGGTCCATGTGGACGTTAGCAAGGCTACCTCGGGATCTCTGGACTGAAGTCAGCTCCCAACGCTCTTACTGCTGTCCAAAAGCTGCTGCTCCGATACTGTGATCTGTGCAAAAAGATGCATAGAGTGTAGCATCAGCACAATCGACCCTATGTGTTGGTAAGTGTCTAGCCTAACCTCGGCGAAGTAGTGACGAGGCTAGACCAGACTACTAGATAAACCTGTTCAGTTATGAAATATATTACGGAACATAAACAGGAAATAAGTAGTTTATAAAAGGAGGGGGAAACATGCTGTGGGGAGGCAACAATTAAAACAAGAAGTCTAAACTTAAGGATAAAACAACCAATAGAAACTTAAATCTGGAATAAACACACTTAAGCTATAATTTGTTGCGGCACGCAACCCGACCCGATCATATATAATAATGTTAGCAGTGTGTAACCCGATTCACAATCATCACTGTTGCGGCGTGCAACCCGTACCATAAGTATACAGTATTGTTGCGGCGTGCAATCCGATCCACAATTATATAGTATTGTTGCGGCGTGCAACCCGATCCAGGATTAGCACTGTTGCGGCGTGCAACCCGATCAATATATAAATAACAAAACTTCACCCAATCAACAACCACAAGTAAGGGGTAAGGGGGGTAATAACTAGTGATAGCAATCCTGGCAAGGGAATATAACAACATAACTAAATCCCGACAAAGGAGAAAATCAACCAAACCAATAACACATCCCAAAAAGGGAGTAACCATCAACTCTTTCTCTTTCTTACACTTCTCACTTATAATTCACTTTAACATTCGAGCCATCGCTCCAAGAGTCATTTCATATCATGTACCTTCTCAATCCGTAACACAACTCGAGCCATTGCTCCACGGAGTTTAGTAATCATAATCTCTGTCTCATGCTCTTTACCGTATCTAGAAATCATCACATAAGCATGGAAGAGTCACAACAATTTAGGATAATCTCAATATAAGGACACACGGTCATGCTAGACACCAGTGTATAGATACTCGTCACCATGCCTATACACCGTACTCGACAAATAGCAATTAGCAAATAAGACTCTACTCCTATTCCCTCAAGCCAAAGTTAGACCAAACACTTACCTCGAATGCTCCAAGCTCAACTCAAGCCTCTAGTATACCTTTACCCCTCGAATTCGGCTCCAACTCGGTCAAATCTATGAAATAATGACCTTACAATATTGATAATAGCTAAACAAATCAAACCCAATCCCTAAATATGAATTTCTAGCTTTCTTCCAAAAAAATTCCCAAAATCGACGCCCGGACCCGCTTGGTCAAAACACGAGGTTCGAATCAATTCCATGTCACCCATTCCCTCACGAGCCTGAATATATAATTTGTTTTCAAATTCGACCCCAAAACGAGGTCTAAATCAAAGAAAATTGAAAAACCCTAACTATACTCTTTTCTCCCAATTTCATCCCTAGATTACATGATTTAGGTTTAGAAACTCATTAATTAATGAAGGAAGATGGAGGAAATGAGTGGGAATTTACTTACCCAAGAAGCTTTGGTGAAGAAGTGCTAAAAAATTCGCTCAAGAGCTGTGGAGAAGAAGAACTCGTGTGAAATATGGACTAAATCCCGTAGCTACTGGTTCTGTTTTTAAAAATTTAACAGGGCGAAAATGGCCTATGCGATCGCGAGGGAAGTCATGCGAAGCATAGAGGAAGGGAAAGTGTTCACTGCTATCGCGGAGTGATCATTGCGATCGCATAGAAGAAAATAAAGGGCTTCTCAAGCTAGCACTATGCGATCGCGGAAGGGAGTTGCGATCGCATACAACTAACGGACCCCCTGAAGAATAACACGATGCGATCGCATAGACTGGACACCAGCAAACAACTATTTTCTGCAACTTTTCTAAGGCTAAAATCATCCCGAAACATATCCGAATTACACCCGATCCCTTGGGGCTCCTAACCAAACACACACACTAACTCAACAACATATTACGAACTTAACCGTGCAATTAAATCGCCAAAATAACATCATAAACGAGGAATCAACCTCAAACTCGTCACTTTTTCATTCTAACTTCCTAAACTTCAAATTTTAGATATTTAGGTCTGAAACACGTCAAATGACGTCCGATTTCGACCAAACTTCACAGGAAGTGCTTAAGTCACATATAAGACCTATACCGGCTGCCAGAACCAAAATATGAGCCCGATATCGATGCTTTCTAATCCATTTTCATTTCAAATTTCCATATAAATTTTCGAAAAATAATTTCTTTTAAAAATTCATTTCTCGGGCTCGGGACCTCGGATTTCAATTTCGGGCATACGCCCGAGTCCCATATTTTTCTATGGACCCTCCGAGATTGTCCAATCACGGGTCCGGGTCCGTTTACCCAAAATGTTGACTAAAGTTAACTTTAATTATATTAATATCAAAATTCATTAATTTTTACACAAAATTCACATTTAAGCTTTCTGGCTACGCGCCCGGACTGCGCTCGCAAATTGAGGTGACTAAAAGTGAGGTTTTCAAGGCCTCGGAAGCACAGAATGAAAGAGAAAGCAGGTGATGACCTTTTGGGTCATCACAAGTAGCCTCTTCATGACATATGCAGCTGTAAAAAAGCCCTACAAAGCACTGAAGAGTCATAAATCCAATCGACGAAGGCCACGTAGCACATGCATTAAATGGTAGTGACATACGTCGCATTGGTTCTGGAGAAGACATAATTATACATGGAAAATGGCGGCAAAAATTCTCGCCATAAATACATACCACTTCCCAAATATTCAATTTTAGAATATTCGACAAGTAGGGGGACTATCTGTATTGGTAAAAATAAATATTACGCATGGATTTATAAGTGGCTGATTTGACAGGACACATGGATCATTAAGAAAATGACAGCTGGAGAGATGCATTAAAAGTGGCACGAGTCATAATAGATAAGAGAAAAGAAGATACGATCGTTCATGAATCATCAGTTAATGAGCATGAATGATCTCAAACGTTACTTAATATTGATGAACAATTATAATTACCAATTATAACATTTCATTAATGTCATTTATGCTCATAATGATTCGGTCATGAAAGAGAAAAGATGTTGTACTTATAGATTCCTATATAAGGGAATGAGATATATTTGTACCACACGTTCTGATTATTATTGGAATACAATTACTTTCTTTTGCTTACTATTGGCTATTTTTGTTGTTTCATATTCTAATTTCCTTTCTTATCACTAAGTAAATGTAGAATTGTTTGATTATCAGTAGCCCTAGTACTTCTTAAAATAAGTTTTGACCCAATTACATAATTTTTGGTTAAACAGTGTGGCTATCGTTGAGTTTGGTTAGATCTCTTGCTTCTCCTAACACTATTGATTTTCAAAAAGTTACTGTTAGAAAAGTTTTTCTAACTTTCAGGGAATATTTCTTTAAATCAACAGTTCATCATTAGATATTGTATATACCTAAATGAGCATTTGAAATGAAACAAGCAACATTAGTTATATGAAAGGGGACGGTTAGTGGATGCCTAGAGACTAGCCAAGATATTCCGATCGAATAATTTCTAACTTTGTTATTCCTGATATTTGATTTGCTTCTGCACTTTCAGTTCTCTTTCCCTAAAAAATACAAGATAGTGCTCCTTAGAGTGCAACATATCATGAATAAAGGGAAATGGTCTCACCATGCATTTTTGTGCTTGATAATCAACTAAACAGTCATTCTATGGCTTCTAGTTTATGTGAAAATTTTACTTAGTCTCTTTCCATTTGGCTCGAGAAAGTGATATGTAGTATATTTCCCAACAACGAATGTAACGACCCGACCGGTTATTTTTAGAATTAACATCTCGTTCCCCTATTAACTACATTCTCCGTGTTTGTTATTGCTATTTTGAGTTGTCGCGAGGATTCGTTTTGAGTTTCGGAATGTTTTGGGACACTTAGTCTCTAAATGAGAGCTTAAGCTTTAGAATTTAGACCGTAGTCGGAGCAGTGTAAAGAAGCCTCGGAATGGAATTCCATTGGTTCCATTAGCTCCGTCAGGTGATTTCAGGCTTAGGGGTGTGTTTGTATGTTTAGGAGGTCCCTAGCTTAATTAGGCTTGAAATACCAAAGGCCGAATTTTTGATATTTCCGATTCGATAGTAAAATTTTGATATGGGAATCGGAATGGAATTCTAAAAGTTGCACTAGGTCCATTGTGTAATTTTGGACGTGTGTGCTAAATTTCAAGTTATTCGGACGATGTTTGATAGACTTTTTGATCGAAAGGGGAAATTGGAAGTTTTGGAAATCCTTAGGATAGGATTAGAGAGTGATTTGTAGTTTTAGCATTGTTTGATGTGATTCTAGGGTTGGAATAAGTTCCTATGATGTTTTAGGATTGACTGGCATATTTGGTTGAGGTCCGAGGGACCTCGGGTGAGTTTCGGGTGCTTAACGGAAGTTGATTTTGGACTTAGGCAAAAATCTGAGTGCTGAACCTGTCATAACCGCACCTACGTGTGTGGACCGCAGGTGCGGCGCTGCAGAAGTGGCTTGGGGACTGCATAAGAGAAATTGGCCCAGGCTCCAGGAAACCGCAGGTGCAGCTGGGTGACCGCAAATGCCGGACCGCAAATTCGGCCAAAAGGACCGTAGATGCGGGCCTAGTCAATTAAGTAATTTATTGCGCCTGCGATGCCTTTTCCGTAGGTGTGGGATCGCAGGTGTGGTAATTGAACCAGAAAAGTGGATTCGTTGGTCAGAAAAAGGGAAGAAACGAGTGTTTGAAATCTAAAATTGGAAAAAAGATTTGGAGCTCAGTTGTGGGCGATTTCTCGAGGGTTTTTGAAGGAGAAGAATTGGGTAACCATTTCTATCTTAATTTTGATCCTAGAACTATAATCTAAATTTTGTTTTGACATTTAATTTTGGATTTGGGATGAAATTTGGGGAAAGGTTGAGGAAAGTTCTTAGGCCTAATCAGGGGACTTTGATTGAGGTCTTGGTATCAAATTTGAGGGATTTTATTATGGTTGGACTCGTGAGTGAACGGGCGTTCATAATTGGTGATTTTATTCGATTCCGAGCTGTGGTCCCGATGAGAATTTTTGGGCATTTTCCTATTTTCTTGTCTTAGCTTCTTTTCATTTAGCTAAATTAGTTAGTTGTAGTTGTATTTATGTATTGGTATTAATTTGATTAGATTTGGGCCACCCAGAGTTGGATACTCGTGGCGAGAACGTGATTTCAAGTTGATTGAGCTGGTTCGAGGTAAGTGGCTTACCTAACCTTGTGTGGGGGAACTCCCCTTAGGATTTGGTATTGCTGATATATGAAATGTCTTGTACATGAGGTGATGAGTGCATACATGTGCTAATTGTTGAAAATCCTATTTTATTTAAGTAACTATAACTGTGTTTTTCTTCGCTATTTATACTACTTGCAATTTAAGCCTACTGTTAGACAAGTATGTCTAAGTGACTTAATTGCTTTACTTGTTCAAACTTCTTTATTTGAATTCTGTGCAGCATGCTAGGTTAGAAATACCTGTTTTACCTTGGTATGAAATTTGATTGAATTGAATATTTTTTATGTTGCTACTGTGTGTTTATTTTGGGGCTACGTTCGATATCCCAGTAGATACCCCTTGCCTGTTTATTTGGGACTAGAGGTTGATATTCCGGTAGATCCCCCTGCATATTTATATTGAAACTACGGGACTCCACTCGGTAGGTTCCCCCTGTATTGGGTATTTATATTTGGGACTGTAGATTGGTATTCCGGTAGATCCCCTATGCACTACGAGTTGGACTAGGAGAAGACACCCAGGATATAAATTGGATATTTATATTTGGGGACTACAGGACGGTATCCTGGTAGATCCATGGTTTCTATCTTTGTGTGGAGTTACATTCTTTCTGTGATTTTCTCTCCGTTGTATTTATTATTATTTTTTATTCTCCTATGTTACTTCATACTATTTTATTTCTTTATATATATATATATATATATATATATATATATATATATATATATATATATATATGACCGGTAGGGCCCTAACCTTCCTCGTCACTTCCCGATCGAGGTTAGGCTTGGGTACCGCTGTAGTGTACCCAAGCCCTATCCTACACATGTTTTATGTGTGCAAATCCTGGTTCTTCGACTCAACCCTACCATCCTTGAGTCAAGGGGATCCATCAGAGACTTCGAGGTATATCTGCCGCGTCCGCAAACCGATAAGTCCCTATTTATTACCTCTTTTAGTTATAGCCCTTCTATAATTTTCTTTTGTTTAGACATTCTGTAGTTAGAACGCTTTGTAGTTATTTCACAGCTTGTGATTTCATGAGATTTTGGGTTTTGGGAGTTATTTCAGTTTGGGAGTTATATTTGTATATGCCGAGCGGCAACTTAAACGTTTATTATATTTTATCCATAGTTTTTGGCTAGTTTTATCATTCATTTTCTTTTTCACAATTTGTTAGGCTTACCCAGCCATAGAGACTAGGTGCCCACAACAGTTCATAGAGGATGAACTGAGGTCGTGACAAGTTGGTATCAGAGCTCCAGGTTCATAGGAGTTATGAATCACAAGCTGGTTTGTTAGAGCCTCACGGTTCGGTACAGAGACGTCTGTACTTATCTACGAGAGGCTATGTAACTGTTAGGAAAATTTCACTTCATTTGATTTCCTTGTCAAGCAAGATTTTTGATATCACAATTCTAAACTTTTATCTTCTATTCTCTCATAGATGGTGAGGACACGTGCTACCAGATATGATTAGGAACCCGTGCCCCCTACTGGAGCCGTCAGAGGTTGGGGCCGCGATAGAGGCCAAAGACGCGCACGCGATGCAGCCAGAGCAGCCGCACGAGCTGCCATCGAGGAGCCACCAGTAGCTCCTGCTAGAGCTCAGGTGCCTAATACGCCTAATGCTACTACTAGTCCAGCTCTTCAGGAGACTCTTGCACAGTTCATGAGCATGTACACCATTCTGACCCAAGAAGGGTTGCTTCCCCTTGCTGCAACCACATCTTAGGCAGGGGGAGGAGTACAGACTCCCACCGCCCACACTCATGAGTAGCGAGTGCATGTTGATCAGGTCCCAGAGATTGTTCCTATTCAGCCTGTATCCCCAGTTTAACCCGAGGATAAGGCAGCAGCTTCCGAGGATGAGCAACAGAGGCTTGAGACGTTCAAGAAGTACAAGCCTCCGATATTCAATGGTCTAGCATCTGATGATGCTTTGGGATTTCTGGGGGAGTTCTACCATATCCTCTGCACTATGGGTATATCAGGATCTAGTGGGGTTTCTTTCACTGCCTTCTAGCTTTGAGGAGCTGCCTATTAGTGGTGGCGCACTTATGAGTTGGAAAATCCCGATAAGGCAGCTTCCTTGACTTAGACGCAATTTTCAGATATGTTTTTGAGAGAGTTTGTCCCTCAGAGCCTCAGGGACGCATGTCATGCACAGTTTGAGTAATTATGCTAGGGTGCTATGATTGTTTCAGAGTATGCTATTCGTTTTACCAATTTGGCTAGGCATGTACAAGTCTTGTTTTCTATAGTTCGTGAGAGAGTTTGTCGATTTATTAATGGGCTCATTCCCAGAATCAGATCTAGCATGGATCGTGAGTTGGAGATGGATATTTCTTATCAGCAGGTGGTGATCATTGCTAGGAGAGTGGAGGGTATGCATGCTCGGGATACAGAGGAAGGGGAGGCCAAGAGATGTCGAGAGCCGGGCCATTATTCTGGTGCCCATGCACCAGTTGTAGGTCGTCATGGTAGAGGTTATATGAGTCGCCCCGTTCATTCAGCTCTTCTAGCAGCTAGTGGTATTCCAACTCCTCCTAGGCCTCAGAAGCCTTATTATGCACCTCTTGTATCTAGTGCGCCTACTGTGCGGGGTGCTTTCAGTGGTCAGTCCAGCAGACCTGGCTTTATCCAGTCATAACTGCCATGTCCTATGAGATCTTGTTTTGAGTATGGTGACACATGCCATATGATGAGGGATTTCCCCAGAATTAGGAGGGGTGCACCTCCATAGACTTCTCAGCCACATCGCGCTCTGCAAGCTTCTCATGCTATGATCACAGCACCAGTTGCTACCCTACCTGCTCAGCCAGTTAGAGGTGGAGGTCGGGAAGGTAGAGGTCGCCCTAGAGAGAGAGGCCAGGCTAGATATTATGCCCTTCCTGCCTGTACCGAGTTTGTCACCTCCAATTCTATCATCACAGGTATTGTCTTGGTTTGTCATAGAGATGCATCAGTTTTATTTGATCCAGGCTACACCTATTCTTATGTGTATTCTTGTTTTACCCCGCATATGGGTGTATCTCAGGATTCTTTGAGTTCCCCTATTTATGTTTCTACTCATGTGGGAGATTTTTTTGTTGTGGATCGTGTTTATCGGTCGTGTTTGGTTGCTCTTAGTGGTTTTGAGACCAGAGGTGATTTATTATTGTTCAGCATGGTAGATTTAGATGTTATTTTGAGCATGGACTAGTTGTCATCCCTTTATGTTATTCTTAATTATCACGCCAAAACCAAGACGCTGACTATGCCAGGTGTACCGCGAGTAGAGTGGAGGGATACCTTAGCTCACACTTCTAGTAGAGTTATTTATTTCCTCAAAGCTTAGCGAATGTTTGCGAAGGGGTGTGATGCGTATCTGGACTATGTGAGAGATGTTAGTGTTGATTACCCTGCAGTTGATTCAGTCCAAGTAGTACGGGATTTCTCTGATGTGTTTCCAGCCAATCTTCCTGGCATGTCGCCCGATAGAGATATTAATTTTGGCATTGATCTGTTGCTGGGAACTTAGCCCATTTCTATTTCTCTATATCGTATGGCTCTTCTTGAGTTGAAGAAGTTGAAGGATCAGTTACAGGAATTGCTTTATAAGGGTTTTATTCAGCCCAGTGTGTCACCTTAGGGTGCTCCTGTCTTGTTTGTAAAGAAAAAGGATGGTTCTATGCGTATGTGCAATGATTATCGCCAGTTGAACAATGTTACAGTGAATAACTCGTATCCTTTGCCTCATATTGATGATTTATTTGACCAACTACAGGGTGCACGAGTGTTTTCTAAGATTGACTTGCGTTCAGGTTACCATCAGTTAAAGATTTGGGAGCTAGATATCCCAAAGACTGCTTTTAGGACTTGGTATGGTCATTACGAGTTCCTTGTTATGTCATTTGAGTTGACCAATGCCCCAGCAGCCTTCATGCATTTGATGCACTGTGTGTTCCGGCCATATCTTAACTCATTTGTCATTGTCTTTATTGATGATATTCTGGTATACTCCCGGAGTCGGAAAGATCATGAGCAGCACCTGAGGACAGTTCTACAGACTTTGAGAGAAAAGAAGTTATATGCAAAGTTCTCAAAATGTGAGTTTTGGTTGGATTCCGTGTCATTCTTGGGTCATGTGGTATTGTGTGAGGGGATAAAGGTGGATTCGAAGAAAATGCAAGCAGTGCAGAGTTGGCTCAGACCATCCTTAGCTACAGGGATTCATAGATTTCTTGGCTTGGTGGGTTATTACCATCGATTTGTTGAGGGATTTTCATCCATTGCAACACCTATGACCAGACTGATCCAGAAGGGTGCTCTGTTCCAGTGGATGGAAGAGTGTGAAAAGAGCTTTTAGAAGCTCAAGATAACTTTGACTACAACCATAGGTTTGATATTGCCTGTAGGTTTGGGGTCTTATACTGTCTATTGTAATGCCTCGAGGATTGGCCTTGAAGCGGTATTAATGCAGGACGGTAGGGTGATTTCCTATGCGTCTAGACAGTTGAAGGTATATGAGAAGAATTATCCTGTTCATGATCTCGAGTTAGCTGCTATTGTTCTTGAGTTATCCTGTCTATGATATCACTATTTTGTATCACCCATACAAGGCCAATGTGGTGGCCGATGCTTTGAGTCGCCGGGCGGAGAGTTTGGATTATCAACCAATAGCAAAGAGTCCCATGGCGATGGATGTTTAGGCCTTAGCCAGTCAGTTTGTTATATTGGATGTTTCGGAGCCCAGTCGGATTCTAGCTTGTGTGGTTTCTTGGACTTCTTTATTTGATAGTATCAGGGAGCGTTAGTATGATGACCCTTATTTGCTTGTTCTCGAGGACAAAGTTCTACACGGTGGTGCTCGAGATGTGACTATTGGTGATAATGGGGTATTGAGAATGTAGGGTCGGGTATGTGTACCCAATGGTGATAGGCTTAAGGAGTTGATTCCAGAGGAGGCCCATAGTTCGCGATATTCCGTCCACCTGGGCGCCGTGAAGATGTACCAGGATTTGAGACAACACTATTGGTAGAGGCGAATGAAGAAATATATAGCTGGGTTTGTAGCTTGGTGCCTCAATTGTCAGCAGGTGAAGTATGAGCACCAGAGACCGGGTGGTTTGCTTCAGCACATAGATATTCTGGAGTGGAAGTGGAAGAGGATCACCATGGACTTCGTAGTTGGACTCCCACAGACTTTGAGGAAGTTTGATGCCATTTGTGTTATTGTGGATTGACTGACCAAGTCCGCACATTTCATTCTTGTATGTACTAACTATTCTTCGAAGCGATTGGCCGAGATTTATATCCGGGAGATTGTTCGTCTACATGGTATTCTAGTTTCCATCATTTCAGATATAAGTACTCAGTTCAAATCACGCTTCTGGAGGGGCGTATAACATGAAATAGGTACTCGGGTGGAGTTGAGTACAACATTTGAGATTGAGACAGACGGACAGTTCGAGCGCGCTATTCATATTCTTTAGGTTATTCTCCTTGCGTGTGTGATGAATTTTGGAGGTTCTTGGGACAAGTTCTTGGCATTGCGGAGTTCACCTACAACAACAATTATTAGTCCACCATTCAGATGGCACCGTATGAGGCTTTGTATGGTTGGCGGTGTAGATCCCTGGTGGGTTGGTTTGAGCAGGGTGAGACTAGATTATTGGGCACAGACTTGGTTCAGGACGTCTTGGAGAAGGTTAAGGTGATTCGGGATAGACTTCACACAGCCCAGTCCAGACAGAAGAATTATGCGGATCGGACAGTTCGTGATGTTTCCTACATGGTCGGAGAGCGGGTCTTGCTTCGGGTTTTGCCTAGAAAGGACGTTATGAGATTTAGGAAGAAGGGGAAATTAAGTCCGAGGTTTATTGGTCCTTTTGAGATGTTGAGGCATGTTGGGGAGATTGCTTATGAGCTTGCTCCGATATTTCATGTTTCGATGCTCCGGAGGTACCACGGTGATCCGTCGCACGTGTTGGATTTTAGTTCAGTCTAGTTGGACAAGGATCTATCTTATGTTGAGGAGCCAGTGGCGATATTGGATAGGCATGTTTGAAAGCTGAGGTCAAAGAACATTGCATCGGTGAAGGTTCAGTGGCGAGGTCAGCCGGGCGATGAGGCGAATTGGGAGATCGAGAAGGATATGCGCATCTGTTACCCTCATCTTTTCATTACTTCAGGTATGTATCTATGCTCGTCCGAGGATGAATGAATATTTTTAGAGGGGGAGGATGTAATGCCAGCGGGTCATTTTAAGAATTAACGCCCCATTCCCTTATTAACTGCATTCCCCGTGTTTGTTTCTACTATTGTGAGTTGTCGGGAGGATTCATTTTGAGTTTTAGATGTTTTGGGACACTTAGTCCCTAAATTAGAGCTTAAGCTTTAGAATTTGGACCGTAGTTGGAGTAGTGTGAAGACGACCTCGAAATGGAACTTCGTTGGTTCCGTTAACTCCGTTGGGTGATTTTGGGTTTAGGAGCGTGTTCAGATTGTTTTTGGAGGTCGGTAGCTTACTTAGGCTTGAAATGCCGAAAGAAGAATTTTTGAAGTTTTCGGTTCGATAGTGAGATTTAGATATCGGGGTCGGAATGGAATATCGGAAGTTGGAGTAGGTCCATTGTGTAATTTGGGACGTGTGTACAAAATTTTAGGTTATTCGAATGAGGTTTGATAGGCTTTTTGATCGAAAGCAGAAATTGTAAGTTTTGGAAATCCTTAGAGTTGGATTGGAGAGTGGTTTTTGGTTTTAGCATTGTTTGATATGATTCGAGGGTTGGAATAAGTTTGTATGATGTTTCAGGATTGGTTGGCATGTTTGGTTGATGTCCCAGGGGCTTCGGGTGAGTTTCGGGTGCTTAACAGAAATTGATATTGGACTTAGGCAAAATTCTGAGTGCTGAACCTGTCATAACCGCCCTTGTATGTATGGGACTGTTGGTACGGCGCCACAGAAGTAGCTTAGGGAGCGTAGCGGCGGAATTGGCCCAGGCTCCAGGAAACTGCAGGTGCGGCTGGGTGACAGTAAATGCAGGACCGCAAATACGGGCCCAACCAATTAAGTGATTTTTCGCACCTGCGATGCCTTTTCTGCAGGTGCAGGATCGCAGGGGTGGTAATTGAACCACAGAAGCGGTTTTGCTGGTTAGGAAAAAAAAGAAGAAACGAGGGTTTGAAATCAAAACTTGGAAAAATTATCTGGAGCTCGGCTGAGGGTGATTTTTCGAGGGTTTTTGAAGGAGAAGCATTGGGTAACGATTTCTATCTTAATTTGGATCCTAGAACTATAATCTAATTTTATTTTTGTCATTTAATTTCAGATTTGGGATGGAAATTGGGGAAAAGTTGAGGAAAGTTCTTAGGCCTAATTATGGGACTTTGATCGAGGTCTTGGTATTGGATTTGAGGGATTTTGGTATGGTTAGACTCATAAGTGTATGGGTGTTCATAATTGGTAATTTTAACCCGATTTCCAGACGTTGGCCCGTAGAGGATTTTTGGGCGTTGTCCTATTTTCTGGTCTCAGCTTCGTTTCCTTTAGCTAAATTAGTTGGTCGTATTTGTATTTACATATTGGTATTAATTTTATTAGATTTGGGCTACCCGGAGTTGGATACTCGTGGCAAGAACATGATTTCGAGTTGATTGAGCTGGTTAGAGGTAAGTGGCTGGCCTAACCTTGTGTGTGTGAACTCCCCTTAGGATTTGGTATTATTGATATATGAAATTCCTTGTACGTGAGGTGACGAGTGCGTACATGTGATAATTTTTGAAAATCCTATTTTCATTAAGTAACTATAACTGTGTTTTTCTACCCTATTTATACTACTTGCAGTTTAAGCCTACTGTTAGCTTAGGGAAGCATGTCTAAGTGGCTTAATTGCTTTACTTGTTCAAAATGCTTTAACTGAATTATGTGCAACATGCTAGGTAAGAAATACTTGTTTTACCTTGGTATGAAATTTGATTGAATTGAATATTCTTTGTGTTGCTGTTGTGTGTTTACTTTGGGACTACGTGAGATATCCCAGTAGATCACCCTTGCCTGTTTATTTGGAACTACAGATTGATATTTTGGTAGATCCCTCTATACATTTATATAGGAACTACGAGACTGCATCGGGTAGATTCCCCCAGTACTGGGTATTTATATTTGGGACTACGGATTGGTATTCCGGTAGATCCCCTGCGCACTACGAGTTGGACTAGGGGACGACACCCGGGAGATAAATTGGATATTTATATTTGGGGACTACAGGACGGTATCCTGGTAGATCCATGGTTGGTATCTCTGTGTGGAGTTACGTTCTTTCTATGATTTTCTCTCCGTTGTATTTGTTGTTACTTCTTATTCTCCCGTGTTACTTCATACTGTTTCATTTCTTTATATATATATATATATATATATATATATATATATATATATGATCGGTAGGGCCTTGACCTTCCTCGTCACTACC
Source organism: Nicotiana glauca (assembly GCA_026770625.1). Classification (NCBI taxonomy): domain Eukaryota; kingdom Viridiplantae; phylum Streptophyta; class Magnoliopsida; order Solanales; family Solanaceae; genus Nicotiana; species Nicotiana glauca. Next base: position 60,290 of record MU721990.1, read on the forward strand.
CGACCGAGGTTAGGCTTGGCACTTACTAGGTACCGCTGTGGTGTACTCATGCCCTTTCCTAAACGTATTTTTCATCTACAGATCTAGGTTCTTCGACTCAGCCATACCTTCCTTGAGGTGATACAATCCATCAGAGACTTCGAGGTATATCTGCCCCGTCCGCAGAACGAGGAGTCCCTATCTATTCCCTCTTTTAGTTATAGCCCTTCTCTACTTTTCTTTTGTTTAGACATTTTGGGGTTAGAATGCTTTGTAGTTATTCCGCAGCTTGTGATTTCATGAGATTCCGGATTTTGGGAGTTATTTCTGTTTGAGAGTTACATTTGTATATGCCGAGCAGTAGTTGAAACGTTTATTATGTTTTATCCATAGTTTTTGGCTAGTTTTATTATTCGTTTTCTTTTCCGCAATTTGTTAGGCTTACCTAGTCGTAAAGACGAGGTGCCATCACGACAGTTCATGGATGGCGAACTGGGGCCGTGCAAACTAAGGGCTGATATTTTACAATTATCGTCATCTTTGAACCCATCTACTCTAAAGATGCTAAACATGCACTCTAAAATATGCTAATCTAGGGATAGATTAACTAGTTTGGAGATTGCAACCACAAGAAGGTAGCGACACCAATTATACATAAGGTGATTATTGTATCGACTATGCTCTGATATTCAATAAAATTTCATCATAAAATTGGCGAACACTGTCATATATATTATCAGAAGGACAATTAGTTATTAACAAATATTACTTTTCTTTTGTTAAGAATATTTTCTATGGCTAAAATTAAAAACATTATCACAAGTTTTACATTAGTTTTCTCAAAATCAGCTAAAATACATGAAATCTATCAAATATGTTGATTTTGAATACCCCTAAAGTTACCTAATTATCCTAGTTATTTAATTTATGTGGTTTATGTTCTAAACAATAAGTGTGAAAAATAAAGAACACATGAATTTTACGTAAAACTTACTTGATTCAAAAGGTACAAAAACCATGACTTATCTCACTAGGATTTAACTCCAAACTCTACTAAATAAATGAGTCAAAAGTTCAGATTATAATGCTTATAACTTAGGACTTCCCCTAAACCCTTCCAGACCTTTGAACTATTTTCTAGTATAAGTCATGAGCCACTATGGTTTAGATTTAGGAAGCTGATATACAGAATAAATACAACCTATGTTTGAAGTTTACATAAACAGTTAAAGAAGTCCTAAACTATCATGAACAAAAGGTATCTTGAATCCGGAAAGATGGTACATCTCCAATGCAAGTCTTCGTCTTCTACAATTACTCAGCTCTAGAATCTTCATGCAAGGTGCGAGGTATAGTATGATTACAACCAAACCATTTATTTAGTAAGTATCTTGACTAACCCCAGAGAAATAGTAATGAGGTTTTAAGTCCAAAAGATAGTCACATAACATGTGCAACTTAATAGCATATATAACACAAAAAAGAATCTAAGGAAAACAATCATAGAATAATAGTTATCACAATTAAGAGCGTATAACTGAGATAAGGATAAATGATCGGTGCAACCAATTACACAGATCATGAAATCACAACTTTTATCAACCCTGCGCGATAAGAGACTTGCGCCAAATAGCGTGTACTCAAATTCCCAAAAAAATCATAGGGTGTCAATGCATAATAATGGTCCAATTTTACATAAATTTCCAAACAATGTGCTCATGAGAACTATACAAGACTTCAATATATCAATGCATAATGAAAACTTTCTCCTCACATGAATCCGATACGCTATCGACAACTCCACAAACATGAGATAACAATCCAACATAGGAAAAATCAATCTTGACAACCAAATCGTCAGATACAATAGGGAAACATGATAACATGTTAGTAGAAACAAATAAAAACATGTAAAATGCATGACAACACATAAGGAATTTACATGAACAATCAAGAATGTCACACTATGTCATGCCCCAAATCTGGCACTGGACGTAACATGATACCCGGTGCCTGACTACAAGTGACTGAGAGAACCAACTGGCTGATTGAATCAACATGTAATATCATAGCATACTGAATATGAAAGATAAACAAACACATGTTGCTATACTGAAAGTCTGAATGATATAAATCAATATATGGAAACATTAACATAAGTCTGAAATATATCTATAGACAATCTTACTAACAAGAAAAGCATGCGACTTTGTCTAACTATTACTCTAGTCTATGAATCCTCTAATGAAGTACTGAAAATATTGACAATCTGTAAATATTGAAACATTGTAAAGTAATGATAATGCCCTGAAAGAACTGGGGCTCACAAATTAGCTGGTAAGAGAATACTCGCGCTCTAAATCGTCAACTTGAAAATAATTACCTGCATCGTGAGATGTAGGCTCCGGGTGAAAGGGACGTCAGTACATTTGAATTGCACTGGTATGAAAAACCACTGAAAGAAAGAATTGTAAATGCTGAAAATGAAACTGAGTTGATAATATAAAACTGGAATGATAACTGTTGAAATTGAAATTGAAACTGAAATGATAACTAATAAGTGATAACTAATAACTGAAATGATAACTGATAACTCATAACTAATAGCTGATAGCTGAAATGATAACTGATAAATGAATAAAGAAAGTAAGGATATGAATATTCCCTCTTCTGAATAATAAATCACCTGTTTATCTGAATAAATTACGGCCTCAGGCCCAATATATTTGTGCGTAAGCTACGGCGTCTAGCCCATGTATACATATATATAACTACGGCTGTTGACCCAAAAATGCATAAAGCATAAACTACAGCCTTGGGCCCAATCATGCATAAAGCATAAACTTCGGCCTCAGGCCCAAACATGCATAAAACATAAGCTATGGTCTCAACCCCAAATACATGTGTTCAGGGATTTAATTCAAGAACTGGGAATCATACTACAATATATGATGCTTAATGCCGAATCATATTGAGTTACATAATACTGGATACTGAATAGGACTAGACTATAAAATGTATTCTTGAACTGATTATGAAAATTGAAACTTTAATTTTTTATGATATACTAAGTAATCAAGAATGAGATTTATAGGCATCAAATCCAAGTCTATATTGATTACGCACTGAGCTCATAACATTCAGAATGAAAGTCATGAACGAGTTATGAATCTAAAGAATAGAAGTTCTACAACTATTCAAGGAATTAGGCTTAATAATATTTCCGAGGCAATTAGTAACGTCGTAAAAGAGACGTAGTGTAAGGAGAATCATTAATATTCTCAAACATATAGAGTGATCCTCACATACATTGACTCTAGACTTTTTAAATGTATCACAATGTTCGTTGCCTCTTTCAGTGATAATCTATGTCAATATATATCAAAAGGAACCAATATCAACACTAATGCTTATGTATTAGTCAGTGAGGCATTGTATCAAACACCTAATGGCATAAAGCCTCATAGCCCTTAGTAATTGGTCTTTTCTTCACCAAGTTCTCATTCTACTACTTCTAGGTGATTTTACAATTCCAAATAGATGTAGCTAACATCATTTTTTATCACCGAAATATTTACTACAATCATAGTTCAACAACCCAAAACCCTAGTATAGTTCATATGGTTTTCTTTATCAAACCCATTTACTATTCTCCCAAGAACTCATCACTTCATAGCTATAACTGATTAGGGAGTAGAAACATTATCTTTTAGACGTTCAATCCTCTTAAATTCGAGTTCTAGGATTTCTTTTATCAACAATGGTGTCTCGATCGTATATCTATTGATTTGAAGAATTTACCCATGTTAATAAGGTATTGGAGAATCGAAATTAACTTAGAATCATCGTTAGAACTTACCTTGGATGATGGTGGGACCTTGGGGAATTTAGGATCTTGAGAGCTCCCCTTTCTAGAGCAAATGTACGTGTTTGGGGTTTTAGTGAACGAGGTAGGGTTTAAATAAGTGTACGCGTCCCAAAAATTGAGGAGGAAATAAACGTAGCTTGGATAAAATCGTTGGCATAGGGAATCATCAAAAGAACCAAAATAACATTGCACAATGCCATCAAACGCATCAAAACTACAGTGCCTTGCACTATCAGGGGCGCTAAGGTTAATGCCCTGGACAGTGCGTTGCACTGGCAGGGGCGCTGAGGTTAATGCCTCAGACAATGCCTTACAATGTCTATAGCTGTGAGTTTTCATGGCCTTGCACTATCTAAGGTTGTGAATTTTCATGGCCTTGCACTGTCTAAGGCTGTAAGACGGTCCTCCTATAAACTTCGTCGATTCTATTAAATTTTATGCACCTTACTCCCGGTGTTGATTCTAAAACAACTTTTTACACCCATTTTTATTCCGATAGGACTTCACATGCCTAAAAGGTCACATTAATGCTCATTTAATGCATCCACAACTAATCCATATTTATTGAGTGTCACATTATTTCCTCCTTAGGATCATTAATCTTCCTAGAATGATTGTGCTAATTATAACTACTACTAACTCGAGACTTAACATGACTGATGGAAACATGCGAAAGCTGAATCATCATGAATAAATGCGTACTAAACTGAATGAAAGCATGATTACTGAACTACTGAGATACTGAACTTAATAGTTAATGAACTGGATATCTACTGAACTGACTGAATACGGAGCTATCTGAATACCGAAGGACATGGAGATTATAATATGACTGAATTTCAACATTTCTCTAAAACACATGCCAGCTAACACAACATAACACTAGCTTCATATGGCATGATAATATGTATAACATGAAGCATAAACATGAATATTGGTCTATTATGGATACGTGAATTCTGAACTAACATGGATATATGAATACTGAACTGACATAAATATTTGGGTGATGAAATGACATGAATATCTGATCATTCAACTGACATCAAATATGGGTATTAAGCTATCATGAATATCTAAGTACTGGATTGACATGAGTATCTGAGTATAGAACTGACATGGAGGTTATAACATGAGATTTGCATAATGAAAACATAAATGTCGTGACATGAGATCTAAATACTGGAACTTGAATATCATAACATGACACATGAAATACTAGATATATAACCGCTAATTTTGGTGGCAACTTTACCTCATAAGCTACTTGTCCGATCCTTCGTAGGATCCTATATGGCCCGTTGTATCTGGGACTGAGTTTTCCTTTCTTCCCAAATCCTATAACATCTTTCATAAGTTAAACTTTCAGAAACACCCAATCATCAACTTGAAACTCTAGGTCTCTACACCACACGTCCAAATAGGACTTTTGGTCAGTCTGAGTTTTCTTCAAATGCTCTTTAATTAACTTGACTTTTTCCATAACCTAATAGACCAAATCTAGTCCGAACAACTCTGCCTCGCCAACTTTAAACCAACCAATTGGCGGTCTACACCTTTTCCCCATACAGCACTTCATACAGTGCCATTTTGATACTACAATGGTAGTTGTTATTATTAACAAAATCAATGAGAGGTATGCTATAATACAAAATACCTTTAAAATCAAGGACATACCCTCAAGTGTCTGAATAGGGTGCTCTGCCTGACCATCTGTCTAAGGTTTACTCTAGTTCCTAATCTTTTCTAAAAGGACTTCCAAAAGTTCATTATAAAATTGAGCACCACAATCTGAAATGATGGACAATGGAGTCACTTGCAGTCGGAAAATCTCTTGAATGTACAACTTATCCTAATCTTTTGCTGAATCTGTTGTCTTACCGGCAAGAAGTGTACTAACATGGTAAGTCAATCTACAACCGCCCAATCAAATCATGCTTTCAAAATGATTAATATAATCCTATTATAAAGTCCATATTTACCATCTCCACTAAAAAATATGTCTATTCTGAGATAAACACTTGGTTTTTTGCTACTTGACTTTCACTTGCTGATACTTCAAATACTTGGCCAAAATTTTACGATGTTCTTTTTCATGTAGTTCTACCAATAAATCTCCTTAAGATCATGATACATCTTTGGGGAACCTAGGTGGATACAATACCTGGAATTATGGGCTTCTAACATCTTCCTCCCTCGCTAAGTCCATCTATGGTTGGAACACATAATCTATCTTGATACCTCAAAGTACTATCATCTCCCCCTTGTTCAAAAGACATCGTCTTATGCATGTAAATCCCCTCTTTCAGCTACAACAAGTAGGGATCATCAAACCATTTCTCCTGCACTTTAGCTACTATAGAGGAAAAAGTCCTATTTTGGACAACAACTCCGCTATCTTTGGTGTCCGAAAGTTGAAATCCTACTTTGGCTAAGCAGTGAAATTCTTTCACCGTAGTTCTCTTGTTTGCCCCGATCATGAGCTATAATTCCCACACTTAATTATCTTTTTAAGGTGCTTCCTGAAAACACTTATAGTATAATTATGAACTAAGTCATTGACCTGTACTCTGAAGATTAGAGTCTTGTGCATTAGTACTATCCTTGTGAAACATAACTAGGCATGATTTTATAGTTTTTCTGTGATTGCTTTATCAACAATGTTTACCGTGAAAATGGTAACAACAATTAAATTTGTAAATGGGATTCTAAAAATTCATGATCTATTCTCGAGCTAGTTGTTTAGAGAAGTTGATGCTAAAAATAATAAATGTAATGATGAAATGCGAGCTAAAATGGGGCAATACTTGAACCTGAAGGCTTACTGTCCGGGCTCGTTTTATCGATGGGATACAGACTAAAAAGGGGAGTTGAGTGAGGCAAGGAACCTGTTTCTCGGGCGCAAGACTGGTCGGTGAAGGGCCTCGGGGTCGACGTTTGGGTCGATCTCTAAGTATCGGGGGTAGTTGGGAATGGGATAACAGTTAGAATATAATCAAGCAAGGCTCTTTATGGCCAATACCAAGTAATAAATGAGGAACAAATATGAAATATGTAAATATGAGAATGGTCTCAAGCTAATGAGAACAAGCAATTTAGAAAGAAGAGAGAAAGAGATATTGAATATGTGCAGAATAGTTAGAACTCTCTTTTACAGGGTGTTAGCGAATCCCCTTTTATAGAAAGGGGGAGACCAAACTTAGTACAAGATACGTTGCGTGTCAAGAGAAAATGGGATGGGACAACCGGCTAGCGTTAAGACATATGCGGGGGCTAGTATCGAACCGCTCGAATAGACTTAGTTGACCCCGAAGACATTCCTTGGGAATTTCCTACGTTCGTTAGGACTTCGACTTGCATTATACTTGGCAGGGAATCGATCGATCTGGAGAGAAGTGATTGGCTTGAGATATTGGGCTTCCGGGATTACCCTCCGATGTATTTTTTCAAGGAGAAATCGGCCTCTTAGATTTCATCACGCATAGATAGTCTCTGCGTTTCTTAGAGGGAAGTGATAAGAAATGATTTTGACACTTCACTTTCAGTCTTCCATAACGATATCATGTTGATGATGCAGCCCCCCTTTTACAAGTGCCAAGGCGTTTTGCCTTTGTACTTCTCCAGGATCACTCAAAATGTTGCGACTCTTCATTCTTTGGCATTATATTATTGATATCGATTCAATTTCTACAAATGCATTGATTGCGCCTGCTATTACGCTTTTCGAGGGTAGTAATGGCTTTGTCAATTACTTTGCCTTCCCCTTATAAATAGGGCTTCTTACTCAAACTTTCTTTGATACCCATTTTTCTTCCTTTCCTGCTACCTTTTAGTCTTAGCCATCTTGCTATGTTTGAGTCTTGTAGCCTCAAGATATTATGTTGTGTGTGCCTTGGCCCAACTCTAAATCCCTTTTTGGTTGGATGAAGTTTTGCCGCTGTAATGCTATTTTTGATGTTATTGTTGTTGGCTCGGGGCGATGAGGCATAAGACCGATTTCTTTTGACCCTGGGAGATATTTTGGATTATGCATCGCTGCTCAAGAGGGGGCTCGAATTATACACCGCTTCTCACCATCCTCACTCGGCTCGGCGTGTTACACCCCGTTTAGATTCCTAGGGTGTGTGGCGGTGGTCTCTACTTGCTGTTGCCTCTCAGGCCGAGGCAACGTCTCAAGAAGTGGATTTAAAAATGGTAGTGCTGGCGGAGTTCATGCTAGCTATATTTTCTCCCCAGCCACTTCTTGTCTTATTCCGGCCGCTCACCCATTATTTTGCTCTTATCCCCTGCCTTCCTCTTCTATATTCTTCCCTTTGAAGAAGCCATCCCGGGAGGATTAGGGTGAGGTCCCCGAGGGAATTGGACTTGGAAGATATTGCGTTTGAGTTCATACGCCTGAGGGCATGATGACGGAGGTGCAACATTTAGGGAATAGGCTAGACCCTTAGGCTCTTGTTGTATGCATATCCTTTGTATCTTTTTATTCTTATGTAAGAATCCCTCTGCGGGCTTTTGTAATCATATGTAAAGACCCCCTCGAGGGTCGTTGTATGTGAGGACTTTTATAAATAGAAAGATATTTCCTTGATCCCTTTCTTTGATACTTGCTGTATTTCTTTGTGTTTTTGGCAGCCTCGATTGCACGATCTTGTGTGGTTGCCTGTGATGCTTACCTCGGACACAAGAATTTTTCCTGACCTTTTCGCTGGCAAAATGGCTTTACTCAAGGTCCTTCATGTCTCCTCGAGCTGCATCCGAATGAGGCTAATAATTTTGGGCTGCCGGGACCTTCTCTTTGCACAAAGGCATAGATAATTTCCTCGAGCCTTATAATAACCTTTTGAGGAGAAGCTTGCCCGAGGAACTGCGGACTAGGGACGCCGATAACTCCGTGAAGGCAGTCTCCGAACGGAGGCTTGCCCATGCTTGAAAAATTTGGTCAGCACCAGGAGCTTGTTTTGTACGGGTGTTTGTTAGAAGTGCCTATCTCTTGGCAAGCTAATTTCCTTTGGCGGAGGCCTTAGAAGCTGTAGGCCAATCTCGAAATTGGAGACGGTGCTGATAGCTAGTGTCTTTGAGTGGCTTTGAATTGTTGCCGCTCTTCTCATATGTAATGCAAGGCTATTACCACCTCTAGGGCTCATCAAGATCTACTGCCTCCATGGTGCTAATAGATCATGATTTTAACGGCTGTTCTTAAGGGGAATGGTAGAGATCGGACACGGGTGAGTCGTTCCGCTCAGGTGTTAACCGCTGATATCACATATTTTATGTGGTGCACTCCATGTTCTTTCAACTCCGTCTATGTAGTAGTCGTGCCTTCCTTCCTCTGCTGCATTTGTTCGGGTGTTGTTTGGTATTGGATGATCCACTAGGGGCGAGGCCGTGCTCCCTCCGAAGAGAGGGGAGTTTCGTAAGCTTCCGAGTCGAGGGCCGACAATGACAAATGATGTGCACTTCGCGAATGCGATGGAGATTTTATCGGGATGAGATGGGCCTGCGTGTTTGAGGAGAGGGCATCGTTCGAACCTGCTATTCCCGGAGTGTTTGACTCCCAAACGGGTACTCCTCCAAGTAAAAACTGCTTTCATTGAGGTTGGTTCTCCTGGGGCCAAAGAGGCAAGGTTAATAGGAGCATGCTCTAACTTCGAGAAAGCCTGCCACCTTTAATTTATGGTAATTTTAGGTGCAACTCTTCTGTATTCTGCGCCCTCCTTTCTTCATTGAGTTTTTTTCTTTTGCAGGCCTATGACTGGCTCAGGTCTAAGCTGCCCCACTAAGGAGCTGAGTTTAGAAAATCTATGGATGAGGGTAAGCCCTTTGGGCTCCTTTCGTAGTATGCGCTTCGCTCTTTTTGACCCTTAAGGTTAATCCCTTTGCCTATTTTAGTTTACGGAAAAAGATGGAGGCTTTGGAGTACCTTAAGGGAGAAATCGACCGCGTCAGGAATGTTTTCGGTGAATTGTGGGCTTGGGTCCGGGCGCATGCTTTAGAAGAGAAGGGTGCTTTGGCTGAAGTCCCCGCCTTCATGGTTTGATTCTGATTGGCTTGTGATAACGCTTCAGTTCAAGAGAATATGATCGTGAGGCTCGAGTCCGAACTGTTGGAGGTTAGGGCTAAAATAATTGATATTCAGGCTGAAGCAGCATCAAGTCAAATCAAGGCTGATCAGGAGATGGTGATTCGTACAAAGGACGCTGCTGATGCCCAAGCCGAGTTGAAGCGGGCCCTCAGTCATGAGGAGAGGATCAAGGAATATATTTGCTACAGATATCGAAGGGAGGTACTCAAGGAGATCGGTGCTAGGGGCTTCGTTCTCTCCGAAGAGTTTGCTCGAGCAAGGGCGGATGAGTGCGATGCTCGGTCCTTTCCTGCCGACGTTATAGAGGGCAAATCCGGGGCTAGCCGGCTGTGGCTTTTTGGAGCGGAGTGTGGATTTAGCCGCTTTCCCATTTTGAACTTGATATTTGTAGAGCATGTTTGTAGATGGATAGCGTGCCTTTTGCGCATAATAAGAGAAAACTTGAAGATTTACCTTCTTTGTATCTTTTCCCGTATCGCTTTTGACCAGGCGGGCTGGTTTAGATGATTTGTGGGATCCTCTATCTGTGCCCCCTTTTTCTCGCGAAATCAGGTTTATGACATTTGGGCGGACAACTCTTTTCCATTTGGGAATTGGGTTTGCAATTTGAAGAGTCGCCACCTAATGATTAAGTACATTAGGACACTTAAAGGAAATTTAACTTAAGAGGACCAGAGAATGGGTAAGGGCTGGAAATTATCTTGAGGGCAAGGTGTTAGGCACCCCTCAAGATCCACTAGTGTGGTTTCCAGCCATGCTACAATTGTGAATTTTAATACCAACAACAAATACAAGAAAGCATTGTAAATACTAAGTACTTCCACATAATGGTTGCAAATAAAAGAAGTACATGAGGTTTAAAAGTTAAATTAAAGAAAATATACACAAGTAAAGGGGAAGGGATCAAATAATTGATACAAGTAAGAAATGAAAGAGGCGGACGCTTGAGAAGAATACAGTGCTGAAAACCAATCAATCAAAATAGATTTTCTTTTTGGCAAATGACTAAAGTAAAAGAAAAAGTTTGAAGAACTAAAAATTGATAGCTTTAAAATCCTGAAGAAAAAGAAAAGGAAGTAAACAAGTAAAGAGGGTGGGGGGGGGTCCTAAGTTTATAAATAACATGGATCACCGCACACAACACCCGGTAACAATTTATACACGTGGTATTATCGCGTGGTCATCATATCCATGTCTACCCTTACCCATCCCGTTAAGGTATTAAATGCGGAATAGTGTCGTTACTTATTATATTCTAGTACCCGCCCCAATTTTATCAGTCCCGGAGGCATTTGTGACTACTAATCCTAAAGGGTAGGGAGGTTTGTCCTTTCAGAGTTTTAAAAAGGACGAAATTCTAATGCGACAAACAAAACACATGAAGCAGTTAAGGGGAAAACACATAGCAGTTTAAAGGCTCAAATAAGCCTCCTCATTTAAAGCAGTAGATTGTTTAGCATGACTTACATACACTGGTTATGGTCTGAATTAAACTTAAATGTTAAGGCGTGTCTGATTTATCACATATTTCTCAGATGAGAAGTCCGGATTAGGCCTACCCTGGTTGTAATTATCAAAGACTGATGTAGTTAATTAATCACCTAATGGATTTCCTAGGTGAGACCTATAGGCATAATATCTAATAATGCGAACTGTACAGACTTTTAAGGAAGGCTTTCTGATTATAGGAAAAACGTAAGTTCTGCATATTTTAAGCGACATTGCTACTGATTTTAGAAACAAATCATATTCAATTGGTTACTCCTATGGACAAGATTTCTAAGCGTTGTTGGTTTTAAAATGATTATCAGGGTGCAGGAATCCTATATGCATGGTATCTAGGATGCAACTTGTTATGAATTTAACCTATAGACTGTTTGCCTAATGACGTATGTATTTTCAGAAGTGCAGAAAACCTATAATCATGATTTCTATATGCAGGAGTGTAGAAGCTTATAGACATAATTTCTAATGAAATGCATAACTTATAGGCAGGATTTCTATGTGCAGTAATAAAATAACTTATAGACAGGATTTCTCTATGTAGATGCATAAACTTATAGGCAGGATTTGTATATGCAGATGCATAAACTTATAGGTAGGTTTACTATATACAGTGATGAAACAACTTATAGGCAGGATTTCTATATGCAGATGCATAAACTTATAGGCAGGATTTCTATATGCAGGTGCATAAGCGAAAAATAGGCTGTAATTACAGAAATAAATACCTAAAGCATGATGTCTACCCACATGCATAACATGAGTGACCCTCCCCTTTCAACTATATACCCCATATGTCATTACAAATTATTATAACCCGAATGAATTAAGAAAAGTAAAATTACATAAGAAATTAAACTACAACCAAGGAGCCTAATTCAGACTCAAGGTCTAAAATATGAAATAAACTAAGTTCCAGAGATCAGATTTCAAAAGTCTTTCTCTTATTTGGGATGTGTCAAAGTTCCAAAGAGCCTCAAGTGGACTTCGGGTAGTGCTTATACCCCAAATACATTGCAAAATTAGATTATAGTGCAGTGTGGAAGGGCCAACCCTCAAATGTCCAAGTTTAGAGGGAACTCAAGGTCCCAAGGCAAGGCTCATATGAGGGGGGCAGAACTTAGAGTCTAAGAGTAAGTGTAAGTGCATAGAGGGGAGTTAGGGAAATCCATGGAAGGGTGGTGGTCATGCCCAGCAATTAAGAGTGCTGGCATACCCCTGACCAACCTGTTAGCCAAATCTTAGGAGTTCGAATCTATTGAGGATCAGGTTTAGACCTGGGCAATAATTTTGGTACTGCCAGGCCATGAGAATTAACTCAAACACATAGAAGGGAATGGGGGATGGGAATTCATAACAAACCGCAAATGTAAAGTGAGAGTAGAATGTTTAATACAGATCAGGAAGAGCAAAGTAGACAAAAGTGTAAAAACTGTAAAGTAAACACATAGGGAAGAAGTTGAAATCAGAATTGAGACATACCAGTTTCAGAGAAACAACTAAGTAAACAGTAGTCTTGAAAAGCCAAGTTGCACGCAAGCAGTACAAAGATCTCAAAAGAGAATAGAATGTTGAAAGAGTATTTTAATTGAGAGTGTGTGTAAGAGCATGCGATTCGAAGTGTGAATTATTTTGTAAGAGTTGAACTAAGGGTCAAAGTTGTCTTCGTATGTGTGTGTAGAAAGGTAGAAGGGTCATACCCCTTTTATAGTGTAGAAAACAAGTAAGAAAAGGCAAGGGAATAGACATTGAAATCAATCTCCCTTTAATTAAGGGATTCTAATTTCCAACGGGTAAAAGACAATTAAGAAAAGAGTTAATCAGAAATATTTCCCAAGCAGTACAATAAAGGGTAAATACATAGAAGTTATTTAAGGCAAAAGTCCAATGGTACACGATTTGTGAAAAAATAAGGAAAGTGAATCAATCAAACAGCCAGTAAAATAGAAGTTACATGGTTTTACTCGAATGAACCAAGTCAGGAAAGGGGTAAAGAAAGGTTTAATTAAAGGAAAATCAGTATTAATTAGTCAAGCCTTATTAAGAGGAATTGAGAATCAATTAGTAATTGACAAAACCTTTTTCAAACACAGAACTTCGCATATATAAAGCAGACAAATCAAACAAAAGAGTCATCATGTTACTTAAAAAAAATAGTCTAATATTGAAAGGTTCAGAATCATAAGCAAGAGGGGGTACAAGTCCAGTTTGCAGACTCACAATGAGTCTGAGAGTATAGGGTCCCAAAGTGGAACCCTAACTCGAACACAAAATCAAAATCGCCAAAGGAAACCCTAGACACTAGGGTTTCAAATCGAATCAGACATAGAGATGAGAAGGTGAGCCGTTAAAAAAGACTCAGAGGTCTCTTTCAGAGACCGATGAGAAACAAACAGACATGATACCAAGAAAGAAAGCTAATTCAAGATCACGAAGAATATATTTGAGAAAACTCGGAACTTAAACAAATTCAGAAGAAAGAGATGATGCAAACTTAAACAAAAGTAGATGAAAAATGGTTACCAAGAACACGAACACAGTTTAGTAAAACAAAAATCAAGGAACTCAACGGTAAACACATATAGTAAAAGAGTAAAGCAAACATAAAAAGGATTAACATGTAAGCACAAGAGTAACATGTATAGTAGAAAAAGAAAAGTAGAAAGATAGTACATGTGTAGTAAGAGGAAATCACACGAGCATGATATATACAAACACACATAGAGAAAAGAAGTAGAAGAGTCAGAAAGATGTTTTTTTGAAAAATCCTTTGAAAAACCCTAAATCGAAAACAAATAATTTTGAAAGGAAACTTTGGGGAAAACACTTTAAATGTAAAGTAAAGGACAGATAAAACATAGATCTAAGCAAACAATAGATAAAAAACATCGAATAACTTAGGGTTCTAGAATGAGAAAAGCTTGGAAAAGTTAGATCCTGGGTCGAAGAGGTCAGTGAACAGGCTCCTGAGTCTTGAATATGCCGGAGCAAAGGCCGGAGAGGCCATGGAACAAAAGATCTGAGAAGATCTGAAAGAGAACCGTCAAGGTCAAGTCTCGAAGCTTCAAACTACCATGGTTTACTGGTGAAGGGGGTGAGTACCAACCATCCATGGCCTGAGAAGCCATGGATTCCGGTGAAAGTACGGTGGAAAAGGGTCGGAGATGGTTAGGGTTCGAAGAACCTTCGAGATGGTTTTTAGAGTGGAGAGCATTCAAGGGCGGCTGAGTGATGGAAAATGAGGGATTAGGTAGGTCGTTTGGGTTTAATTATGGAAGGGAAGATCGTGTGTGACGACCCAAAGGGTCATCACCTGTTTTCCTCATCAGTTCCTTGCTTTCGAGGCCTTGAAAACCTCATTTTCTATTATCTCAATTTGCGTGCACAGTCCGAGCGCGTAGCCGAAAAGCTTTAATGTTGAAATATGTGAAATCTGTGAAATATTTGAAGAATTTTGATATTAATATGATTATAATTGACTTTGGTCAATATTTATGGTAAACGGACCCGGACCCGAGATTGGACGGTCCCGGAAGGTCCGTAGAAAAATATGGGACCCGGGCATGTGCCCGGAGTCGAATTCCAAGGTATAGAACCTGAGTAAAAGAATTTTTCTGTTAAATTATTTTCTGAAATTATTAAGGAAAAATGAAAATGAAAAATGAGTTAGAAAATATAGGTATCGGGCTCGTATTTTGGTTCCGACGCTCGGTACAAGTCTTAAATATGTGTTAAGCACTATATGTAGAGTTTGGTTGAAAACAGATGTCGTTTGACGTGTTTCGGCCTTAAATTGGAAAATTTGGAAGTTATGAAATTTTGAAAGATTTCTTGGATTTAAGGCTCAATTCATTGATTGTGATGTTATTTTGTCGATTTGATCGCTCGAGCAAGTTTGTATGATGTTTTGAGTCAGTGTTCATATTTGGTTTGGAGCCCCGAGGGCTCGGGTGAGTTTCGGATAAGTATCGGGGTGGTTTTTAACTTAGAAAAATTGCAGAAAATCTGCAGCAGACATTTCTTCATCGCGTTCGCATCCCTCTGGTCGCGTTCGCGATGCCCTCTTTTCCCCCCTTATTCGCATTCGCGATCCTCACATCGCATTCGCGTACAACAAACCCTGGACCCCCAGTATATTCCTCTACGCGTTCACGTGAAGGCTCCCGCATTCGCAGAGCTTGGCCTGTTTCTTCTACGCGTTCGCTTAAGGCCTCACGCGTTTGCGACTTGGTCCACGCGAACGCGATGCCCATTCTATCCAACCCTTTGCGAACGCGACACTGGGTACGCGAACGCGAAGGGCAATTTCGCCCTGTGATTTTAAAAGCCTAAAACAGTAGCTATTACGGGATTTTCACACTTTTCTCTCACGA